>AYEL01086956.1:0-23769 GCA_000484575.1 Olivierus martensii
TTATTATATTTATTATTTATATAATATATTATATATATTATGAACACAGAATTATGATTAATGGTATCATATAAAGGCTAATATAAAGTTGGATCCAATAAAAGTTTTGATGTGATGCCCAAACATGTGAGGGTGCAAATGACAATATTAAAAGTACAAAATATGCTAACGACGTCGACTAAACAGAAAATAAATACGAAAAAACGAAGTTTAACACCCAATTTTATTGGAAATGGGAGTTAAATGGTGAGGATGCAAACCATATATCATAAGAAGAAAAGATGCTAATGAATTAGAAAAGAGTACAAAAAAATTGAACTTAAACTTGGGGTCAACTATACATTGAGTAAATATTAATTTATTTCTTTTGTTTTTTTATATTAGTAGCTGGAGTCAGATTAACAGATGTGTGAGACCCGAATTGTTCTATCAAATTGCTATAAACACAATGAAAATATGTATCATTTGTAAGTGTAAAAGTTTCAATTATGTAAACTTTTCCACATATTTTACCATAAAAAATTTATATTTAAATTTTACAGTACTTGTCTCACAGATTTGACGTCATTTCTCCAATTCATCCATATTTTAAACGTATCCAACAATTTAATTTTTCAGGTATAATAATAACCGAAATTCGAGGAATTCACGAAATAGAAAGCCATTTGCAAATGGATAAAGTTAAACTGAACAACAGCGGCATATATAAATGTTTGGTATATTCAGAAACTGATATTTATAGAAATCAACGACAACAATTAAAAATGGAAGTCAAAGGTAAATATATGTATATCACTTTGAATTTTGCAAAATAAATTGAATATTTGAAAATATTTTTCATTAACCATATTTCAAAATAATTGTCAGTCGCTACAATTTTGTTACTTATTTTAAAGAATCATCAGAAAATTAATAGACATCATCTGAATCCCATCTATAGATCTCTTAACTATCCACCATGGTAAATCGATAAAATTTCTTCTACTGTTAGTCTGATTATAGAAAGTTGTATTCAATGATGTCAAAAAAATCATGTAAAAATCAGTTCTGTCATAAAGTTGCAATTGCCACGTATTATAAGTAAGAGAACATAATAATGCAATTTCAAAACAAATTCTGGTACACGGATACTATATATTTAATTTCTTAATTAACATTTTTATATTTAAAATTAATTTATGTTTTATTTTATATATCTTATTTTATTTTATATTTAAAATTAATGAACACTTTTATATTTCACTCAAACTGATAGAAATATAATTTCATATTTATACACGTTTGTTAACAATAAGTACAAATTAAATATTTCTAAAAACATTGTTATCATTATTGTTTATAATACAAGTACTTTAGTTGACTAAAATACTGACTTAAGCAAATTAACAATTTTATTAGTTATTTTGCATTTATTACAATTTATTTAATGATATTAAATATAGTTTAGGTCCTCGTTTAAAGCTGCCTCACCTAACATCGTATCAGTTATACGACTGTGTTTTCTTAAATTTTTCTTCATAACAAAGAGAAAATGAGATAGAAACATAATTATAGAAAGCAAATTTACCATATATGAATTGCAGATACTAGAATGTTTTCGTAATCTTGAGCTGATAAATTTTACTAAGAATAAGCTCCTGAAAGCTGAAGTTACCTAGTTATTTCTATAAAATTTTAAGGAATTGTATTTTAAAGCTGACTAATTGCCAAACAATATAACTGGGCTGGTATGAACGATTTAAATTTGATTTTGCTTAATTACACAATATTGAACTGGAAGAAAGTTCATGAAAATAAAAACAGCAATATATGAAGACCACTGGTAAATTGCAAACAACGTTAACAAATAATAAACAATAATAGATGAACATTTTGTAAAAGATATGATAAAACCAAATAAAACGTAGCAATAACAACAGAAATTATTCGGTTAACAGAAGTAAATGCAAAAATTTAATTCATAAAAAAGGCATAAAAGTGCATATCTCATGCAAAAATAAAGTATGATAAAAACGAACGAACTTTGAATGAAATAGCAATAATCGATAAAACTTATAAAATATTTTTATAGATTTGAAGATTAAAATCTTAATGAGAAAAACCCTGTAATTATTAAATAAAATAAGAGAATTGATTAAAAGGAAATTTCTTTGCATACGTTCCCATTTGCAAAGATCAAAGATTGTTGACATTCACCCATAACAGATAGAGAAAAGAGAGATTTTACAGTAAGTTGATTCGTAATGCTGGACAACTGGTCTGATTCAGTAAAGTGGAGCTTGATAATCTCTTGTAATCAAAAGATTGTTCCTATAATTACTACAACTAAATTAAAACTTCAAATCATTATAGGAACGGATGGATATCCTTTTAACAATTTCTGTTTTGGCATCTTTGTGACAGTAGAGTTTTCCATCGTTCAATAAATACTGTTAAATAACATAAAATGTCTTAACAATCTTCATCAGAGATTAATGCATTCAAATACCAATTATTAAATATTACTAAAAACTGATAATAAAAAAAGAATCCAATTATTATTATTTTTATTTTCCTAGTAACAGAATAAACTTTAGATACAGGAAGCAATAAAAAAATAGAAACTTAAGGAGGAGAAAGCAGAATTATGCAGTTTCAGTTTGAACATTAAAATATTCAATTATATAATTAGCATAGATTTGTTTTAATTTTCTAAAAATGTTTTTTATAATAAACTTTTTTACATTAATGTAATCATGGTTTTCTTTTAAGAAATAAGCTATTGTTAGCATTCTTTTAAATAATGTAATTTCTTTTCATTAAAATTATTATGCTTCATAATATAAATTATTTTTCAGCTGGCCAAAAAGCAGTTATTGTTAATTTAACTCCAAATGGAACATTTGAAGTTTTGACTGGCAATCCAACAGAATTGCTTTGTAATGTGATAGGAGAACCACCGCCAAATATTAACTGGTACAAAGATGGAGAACTTTTTCCCAAATCAAATAATGTAGAAATTAATGAAGGACACATTACGATTAAGCGGTTTTCTAAGAAATATGAAGGAACGTATGAATGTGTAGCTGAAAATCTAGGAGGAAAAGCTGCTGCCATTGTAATTCTCAAAAGAGGTACATTATTATATTGATTATACTTTAAGCCTATTGATTCTAAAGAAACTATATATTAATTTATATATCTTTTTCATCAAAATATGCGGTTATAAACCATAACAAGTTTTTCAATTTTGACACAAATTATTGAGAAATCATCAGCAAAGATTAATCTTATCAATGGAAATAATATAACAAAAACATCATAAATAATATATAAATGAAATATATATAAAATAGTATTTTATAAGTATGAAATATTTGATTTTAATTTCTTATAGAAGCGTGTTTTCATAACGCCATCCATTGACAACTTTATAAGCTGAAATGTATAACAAAAATGTATTTATTATAACTTTCACTTATTTAACTTTTACATAAATAATAAAACAAAAAATTACATTTTATACTCAGAACATCATCACGTGATTAGTTATGGCAAGGTTCAAAATATTTAATCATGTATAGATTATTAAATATTAAATTGCTAGTAAAATTACGATTGCTGATCATGCTAGAGAAATTGTAATATTTTCAGGTGTAAAAATAGACAAAAGCAATACATTTGCAAGTAAGTCTTTCCCATTTCGATTAGACCCGAGTTAATTCCTGAAGAACTCTTTTATTATAATGAAACTGCTTTTAGTAAGTTTATTAAAATTTATGTTTTGAATGTTACTGATTATTTTTTCAACGAAAGTTGCTGTTGATTTTATATATTTTTTATTGCTACTAATTATCGTGTCTACGTAATTAATCTGTATGTTATTTATTTATTCTAACTGTATTACTTTGATTATTGCTTATATTTTAGGTTTAATTATATTGTTTTTTATTTTACTATTATATAATTTTATGTAATATTTATATGTAACAATCAGTGTTTGTATTATCAATATTTGATTGTAATGATTTTTTACAATCAGTGTTTGTATTATCAATATTTGATTGTAAATAATTTTTTTGATTAAAGATTAAATTATCAGTACTGTATATCATATTGACTACACTTTCCAATAGTTTATTTTTTACAATACAGTACAATCAACAAATCACATAGGTTCAGTTTTAAAAGAGTTGGAATTTATATCCACGGAAAGAATACTCAGTCATGAATAATTTATAGTGGATCGGGGAAGTTGCCATACTTTTTCTTTCTGACCCTAAAACTCATATTAAATTTGAATATTTTCATTTCATATTTTTTCGGAAAGAATACTCAGTCAAGAATAATTTATAGTGGATCGGGGAAGTTGCCATACTTTTTCTTTTTGACCCTAAAACTCATATTAAATTTGAATATTTTCATTTTATATTTTTTGTACTTAAACTTACAAATGTTTTGCATTTATGAACTTTCCATCAAAAACTTTGAAATAACAATCGGGTCATGATTTATAATTTTTTAAAAAAGTTACAATTAGTCAGTCATCTTACTCCGAATATTCGGGGTAAGATGCCACTGCGCTTTGGATGATATTCACTTTAATAAATAGCCAAAATGAACTCTTTAATCATCTGACAAACTTCTTGTTCATTATACCATGTATATTTTAAGAGAATAAATTATTAAATTCTATAATTCTGTAAAATTACAAAAATTAAATAAAATCAGCTATTTAGATATTGTATACATCCACGGTGGTCAAGATGTGGCTTTTGAGTCACATTCGACTCTTTGATGGCTTTAGTGTGGCTCCTATCTCGAAAATCGAAGGCTAATATAGAGCAATTTCTTTTAATTAAGAAAGATGTAGGAGTTGTCCATTTGTCTATATTATTTTATATAGACATGATAAAAACATATATTAGGACCCAAGCGGAGGGTTTTGGTTCGAAGAAAGTTTAAAACTTGCAGCATAATATATAAACAGAGGAGGCATGTATTGCTTCAATGCTTCACAGATATATGATAGGTCTATAGAAAGTTAAGAAGGAGATTATAGAAATATGATGATGGAAAATATGGCATGGGACCACAACAGTAAATACATTATAGCTTAATACTAATTGTATTTGAAGGACTTAGAAAAAACAGCAAAATCCACTTTCTTAACTGTTTGGGATAGCTTATTTTAGCTGGTTATTAGGGAGTCTGCTATAAGGAAAATTCGGATATAAGGGACAAACGCGTCTGGTCCCGACGAAAAACCCATGTTTTGTATGTATTTTTCGTCGGATATTATGTATTCGGAAATAATGGAAAATTCGGCTATAAGGGAGATAATTTTTCATTTTTCTCTACTCTCCCTTATGATGACCTACTTTTCATCTTGCTTTACTTTGGCTATCCATCAGTATAAATTATTTAAAAATAACAAAAACATCATAAAAAGCCAATATGTTGCTTTTTTCTCTCTATTCCCCGGCCGCAAATCTTACTTGTTAGTTAAATTCCTGAACGTACCCTTCGTGTACACGCCCGCTTTATTTAATAATTAAAAAATTAATGAATACAAACTAAATTAAAATTGTAGTTCCTCTAAAAAAACAAAATCCGCAGGTATCGTTGTACCCTAAAATGGCGACACGTAATAATTTATGTAAGTTCGTAGAAGTTTTAGAGTTAAACTCCAGTAAACCAAGAAGAAGAAGAGTTATACTCCAAGTTTATGAGATTAAATAACAGGATTTTCGCTCATTTATATGGGAGGTAATATCTAATATTATTTTCCATTTTATGTATACCGCAGATACAAGATCCATAACCCCTAATCGAATAATTACACAAGTCAATAACCGATATTCGGTTAAAACCGAAATAACAAGCCTAGCTGAAAACTCTTCAATGTTTACTTTGCCCACCCGACGATGCGCCGATTTGTTACTCATTCGGATATTAGGGACGTTGCTTATAAGGGACAAAAAAGTGTAGGTCCCATCGATTCCCTTATAACCGGCTTCGACTGTATATTTATTTTTCAATAAAAAAACAGAAAGCTGTTTGCAAATCAACGAGATTATGCTATATGATATTTACACTGTAAATATCCTTTATCATTTTACAGTATAAATGCTACATTAATGCACTTTATATATTTTACATCTAAATACACTTTATACATATTTATATACATGGCATCTAACTTGTATTTCACATAAGAAAATATGAATTTGTATCTTATAAATATATACTGTAAATGATGGTAATATTCAGAAATTATTATTTATAAAATAATTATAGTGCAAGTCAGAAGTAAATATACATTATATCAATATGATTTTTTCATGGAATTTGTGTATTTGGTAATTTGTAATCTGTCTCTTTTCGTTAATCATATCTCAAAACAGTTTAACCTCATAACTCTTTCATTTATCTTTTGAAATGAATTTGAGTTTATCCATGTTTAGGTATAATCTGAATGCCATATCTAAACATATCTACCCTGATTTTTCAATAGATTATCCTATACTAGAATTCTGAATACAGAAAATTATATTGTAGTGGAAAAAAACACCAATTATAAAATTAATTTTCTAATAAAGTTCTAAATCATCTTATAATGGATAACATAATATAATAAAATGATTTATACACAAAACCAAATTCCTTATTCACGGATATTATAAGCTTACATTTAATTTCTTAATTAATGCAAAATTAAGTTTTTGTTATTGCACTCAAATATTTAGGAACATGAATAAATCAGTAGACAAGAGTACACTTCAGTGTACTCCTCAATGAACAAGAGTATAAATTAACAGTGTTCTCTTCAGTGAACAAGAATATAAGTTAAATATTCCAAAAGAAGCATTGTTTTTATTTTTAATTTACAGTACATGAGATTTAAACTTAATATTAAAACAGTGATTTAAACTAATTAACAGGACATATTTAAATGATTTTTAATATAATTTTCATTTTTAATTTCATCATATAATATATTACACTTCTACTTTTAAAAATATTCTTTAGAAAATAAAAAAAACATCTATATAATATATATTAATTAATTATGCATATCAGCAAAAATTACATTATATAAGTTAGTGTAAGTATTTATAACATAAAAATTCAAGCTGTGTTCTTATATAAATATAAGACGGATGCAATGCATGTAAATGTATATAATATATACTGTATATAGTATCCATATATATTTAAAGTTCATATAGATGCAAACAGTAACTGTTTTCTTATATAAAGTGTTGATATTCTATTATTTATACTTTTGAATTATTGTCAAAGTATCATATAAAACTGCAATTGTTGCAAATTTGTATTTCAAAAATATTTTAAATTACAGAATTCCGTGATACTGTTAAATTGTTTATTTAATACAGGAGTAAGAATTTTTTGAACAGTATAAATAACTGTTGGATAATGAAACCAAATTATTAATTAAAATATAACTAAGCACTAATATATTTAATGAAGCTTTATTTTTTATCATTATATAACATATTGTACTTTATTTTATATTCAGGAATCTGTGACTATAATAGAAACTTTATAAGTTCGAGGGTAAAAACACGTCACAGAGAATCCAGGTTGACAAAATGTTAACTTGAAATATGTAAATACTATAATGCTTTAATTTTCTAAAGATGTCTTCTTAAAATAAGCTTTTGTGCATTAATATAATCGTTTTTATCTTTTAAGAAACAGCTATTCATTACTATTCTTTAAATATAGATTTCTTTTGAATAACATTATTTAATTTAGACATTATTTTTCAGTTGTCCGCAAAGCAGCCATAATTGGTTTGATCCCAAACGGGACTTTTGAAGTTTCGCCGGACAAACAGACTGAATTGTTTTGTGATGTAGTCGGAGAGCCGCAGCCAACAATTGAATGGCTCAAAGATGGAGAACTTTTTAATGTATCAAATAATGTAGAAATTAGTAGAGGACATATTACTATTCAACAGTTTTCCAAGAAACATGAAGGAACTTATGAATGTGTAGCTACCAATGAAGGAGGAAATGACACTGCCACTGCAATTCTGAAAATAGGTATATTTTGATATTTTGATTATAGATTAAACATATTTATTCTACAGAAAGTATATTTTTACTTACATGTCTTTCTTATAAATAACTTTTCAATTTTGATAAATGTTTTTGCGAGTCGGCTGGATTGGCCGCGTGGAAACGATTCGGCTTTCCACTCTGGAGGATCCGGGTTTGAGTCTCGGGTTCCACCCCTTGAAAATATTTATCATGGGGTCCGGGCCCGGCCCGTCGATCCCCGTCCTCCACAATCCGGCTGACCCCTCCGCAGGGGTGGGCAGCCTGTGGAAGGGCTTGTTTCGCCCCGCCAATTAGTACTCTTACTGAGTGGAAAGTGGCGTCATCTGTTGACAAAAAAATGTTTTTGAAAAATAATCCGTAAAAATTAATCATAACTTATTAATGGAAATATCAAATATATCACATATAAGTATAACACATTGCTGGCTGATAAAATTGCAACACAGGGAAAAGTACGTTAGAAAGACATGAAAAATTCATGATCATGGAAGAATATGTAAATAGTTACAAGCAGAGCATATATGCAAATCAAGTAAGGCAGCAAAGCCTCCTGGGAATATTATAAGAGAGATAATAAAGAATCGCTGATAAGCGCTGGAATTATATCTACTAGCCATTTTTGCTCGTGATTGCATCCAGTATGCCCATTGAAGATCAAAGTTGTTATACCTGCAGATTTCCAACGTTGATTGTTTGAATTTGGAACAATTATGGTATATCGGGAATGTGAATTATTGTTCTATTTGAAGCTTGTATTGAACAGAATTCGGCCATAGAATGAAAATATGGCTTCAGTGGGTAGAAGAGGAACTAACGTACAGACGTGATGTAGCTCGAGTTTGGTGGCAGTCATCAAGTGTGTTGGTGAACTTTTGTGAGCACCTTCAAGCATTTCTAAAAATTGTAGTTTTTCTGCATAAAGGTAAAAACTTTTATTATATTCTTGTAGATAACGTTTTTCTGAGTCATTTGATATATCATTTGTCCAGTTTGAGGGATTTTTAAGGAAATTAAGACTATTTTTGTGTTTTGACATTAGGCTTAGCTAGCTTTGCCGTTAGGCTTAGCGACTCTTTGATCGTCTCTTCGCACTAGTTATTAGAAAATTCTTAATTTTATTATACTTTTGTAGCTAAGACTCTGCTGACTCTTCTGATATATAATTCGGCCATAGAAATATTCAATATTCAAGCGATATTCAAATATTCAAGCGATTTCAAAATTGTGTCACCCTTTACGGGACACGTATTTGTTGGGTTAAGAACTTTCACAAAAAATCGCGCAGATGTGGCACGTTCGTATTGCATGTTTGAACAAGTCGCCGACAAGTGAGTAACTCGTCCCCATGTTTGAACAAGTCGCCGACAAGTGAGTAACTCGTCACAAAAAATTGCTTCCGTTAGTATACTACCATTTTATTATAATTAATTTTATAACAATATATTGATGGGAGAAAGTCGATAAAATAAATTCAATTTTAGAAATGCTTTGGCGGGCTACATAAACATGTTTAACGGGCGCAAGCGGCCCGCGGGCCGCGTGTTGCTCATCTCTGTTCTAGAGGAATACAATGGTGCCTCGCAATTCGACGTTTCGCAATTCGTCAGTCTTGCAATTCGATATTTCAGTTTTGCAGGTCAGCGCATGCACATGCATGGAATTGTGTGATGTCATTTGCTATTTGTCAGTTCTTTTTGGGCTAATTTAGTGTTTATCCATGTTATTTATGTTAATTTTCAATTCTATATTTTTCAGAAAGTAAAAAATTTGTAATTATTATTAATTTTTTGAGTGAAATGTAAGGATGGTTGAAAGAGAACTGACCAGAGGAAAATTCCAAAAAGAACGACACTCGATTGAGCAAAGAGACGAAAAAAAAATTGTAGATAAAGTGCAGAAAGGTAGAACAATTAAAATATAACTCAAGTATGGCATTCCTAGGACAACTGTTGTAATATTTTGCCGGGGTCTGGAAAATTCACCCCTTATATTTCGCCCCGAGCAATTTTCGCTCCCTGCACTTTTTGCCCCAACACATTTCACCCCCTATAGATAATGAATAGGCTACAAAATTGCAAATAATACACCAAGCTTTTAATGATTCTAATTTATTTTATTTTAATATAATAAATGCACATTATTATTGTTTAAAATTCAAATTTGTATGCAATATCTCTAAGGCAATCAATCAGAATATGATTTTGAAAAAGTTCAATTATTCTTTTGATATGCATTAGTTCATTCTGCATTTTAAGTTAGGAAATAAATTAAAAACCAAAGTATTGTCGGCTACAGATGTCAATTCATTAAAATGAAATGAATCGACTATTTTCGGTTGTCCATATAATAAACCTGTCCTTTGAGTAGGCTGCTTGCAAACTCTATATTTTCTAAAATGAGTGATAAGTTTCTAGTGATAAGTTATCACTTATAAATTAGATTAAATTTAACCTAATGGTTCTAACGACTCTGCAAATGCAAAGTCCAGTCTGAGCTCAGGTCTTTTATTCTTTCCTATAGTTGCCGGCACGAAAGTTGGAGGAAAATGACGCATGTGTATTTGAGAAAATGTTATTCAACCAATCAGAAACGGTCAGGAAACAGAGCATTACTTATTCCAGATACTTCCGTTAGTGAAATCGCAGACGACATAGGCTTATCTTTTGCAATATGATAAAAAGTTAATTATACTGTTTTTTGCATTATTTATACAGCTTTTTATATTATAAATAAACGTAAGACTGCTTAATGGCATCTACTTAATAAACTAAGTAAAGTTTTAATAATATTAAGTTCTATATTTTTAATTATATAAATAGAAATGCAACTTATTTATTATGTACTTATTATATAACATATATATATATATAATAAATACAAAATATATTTACAGTGAAACCCTGCTCGTGCGTTCCCGTATCGTACGACTTTCCCGCTTTAAACATCTATTTTCGGAAGTCCGAGCATTTTCCTATACATGCATTGTAAAACTTTCCCTCTTCCTACGTTTTAATTATATAACTTTTTTATTATGACGTCATCAGAGTTTCCGGTTTCGTGCGTTTTCCCGGCTCGTTCGACTTTTCGGGCCGGTCCCCGAAAAGTTTCAAAATCGGGGTTTCACAGTATTTATATTTGAAAATGTAAAATTTCGTTTTCAAATTTCATAAAATGTCAAAAACGCTTCAATAATTTTAAACATAATGATAATATTGGTTGCTACAGCATTCTACTATTTAAAATTATACATTTAGTGAACATATTACAGCAGTATTACAAGGTGGTGATGATTATACCAAAAAATCCTTGCTTTATAATTGGAACTTTTTGTTCAAATCTGTGAAATAATTGGTCCAATTGTGAAATATATTATAAAATACAACATATAAAACTAATCCAGTAATTTTGAGGGCCAAATAACAGTAGTATCAGAGTTATGAAAAACTCAATTTATGAACAAAATTTATAGATGAATTATATTTATAACTTGAGGAAACACATACTATTTTTCAAGTAATTTGCTATAAAAAATGCATGATATTATTATTTTTTAAAGTTGTAGAATTTATTTTTACAGAATAATAATTTCTGAGTAAAATTTTATTTCCTGCCACTTGTTAGCATTTCACTAATAATACTTATAATGAAGCACACTATTTTGAAATTATATATTATTTTTATAACATATATCTTAGTAAAATATATTTATTGTTTCAAAACATTTGCAAAATTTTTCATACATTTTTTTTTTTCATTTGCAAAATTTTTATATATATCTAGTCCCCTTTTTTAACATTGGCTTTTTTGTCAATGATGCATGAATAGTATCCCTTAAGAATATGCATTTCTTGATCCCAAAGCATATCAGATTTAACAGTTTTTTAGTTATATTTTAATTTTATGAGTTCTTTACAAAATTAGTATTAGTAATTTCTTTATGGAAAAAATAAAACGTTTATTTTCTATAAAATTTAGTAGTAGTAAATATTTTATTGCTTTTTAATTGATGATACAATATTTTTATATTAATGTAAAAAAAAAAAAATTGTAATTCTTATTTTAATTCAATAAATATAATACAAATAATTTATTAAACAATATTTGAAGTTATTATATATCAGATTGTAACTAGAAATATATATATGAAGAGTATGATCCCAAAACATGTTCAGTCTATTTTGAAGAATTGAATTTGACAAAGTTATTAAGAAGGATAATTAATAAGTTTAATACTGAAAAGAAACAAGTTCCAACAATTCGTAAGCTTCAAGAAGAATTGTAACGTGTTCAGTCCATTTTGATCATTTTTTTAATTCATGAAATAAAAAAATTATCAAAATGGATTGAACACATTTTGGGATCACACTCTTCATATATATATATGAACACATTTTGGGATCACACTCTTCATATATATATATACACACACACACATACAGTAAAACCTGTCTAGGCTGGACACTGTAAAAGCCAGAATCCTGATCAAAATCGAAAATATTTTTATTCCCAAACAACTTCCATAGAAACATCAAAAGAAAATATCTGTATAACATGGAAACTGTCTAATGTAGAGACAGACAGCATTTTAAAATTTTACTGAATAAAATAACACCTGTATAAGATGGAAAAATAATTTTTTATTCAAATAATTTTTCGTTTTAGAATTATATGAAACTGTATTCTGAAATTTAAAGTTACTTTAGTTATAATAATTCAGCTACAATATTGCATATTATTTAATCAAATTGCCAATACAATACAAATATTATAGAAAATTAATGACACTATATTTGAATAATCTTAGAAAATTCTTTTTATTGGAATTAGGATCAAGTCTACAGTCTGGGCTGAATTTTGGCATTTATGAAACTGTAATATGCTGCAACATCGCCATTAATTACTTTCAATTTCATTTTCTATTCTTGTCTGGGATATTTCGTTTTCATTATTACTTTTGTGTTTTTGCTGTTTTTCTTGAAAAGACTGGACGAAAGATTAACACTTTAACATTAAAATTGAAAATAGATCTCATCGAATGTAGCGAAAAGGTTAAAATGAAACCTAAAGAACTGACTGTTAAATTCAAATGTGGAAAATCTCAAGTTTATGAAATTCTAAAACATAAGGATAAAATAAAAGAAGAATGGCTATCAGGTAAAAGGAATTTAAGTTCCAAATGTAGATTAAGAATAACAGGAAATGAAGATCTAAACTGTATTCTCTATGGCTAGTTTGTTGACACACGCTCAAGCAATCTTCCTATATTGGGTCCTATTTTACAAACTCAGGCAAAACTAATTGCAGCAGAACTTGGGAAAACAGAATTTAAAGCCTCTAATGGATGGCTACAAAGTTTTCGTTTAAGGCATAACATAACATACAATCAAGTGTGTGGAGAAGCAACTGATATAAACCAACAAACTGTTGTTGAGTGGAAGGCAAAACTGAATGACTTGTTACAAGGCTATGATCCTGTGAATGTAGTAAATTGTGATGAAACTGGACTGTTCTAGAGAGCATTGCCAAGAAAAACTTTAGCACTGATGAAAGAGATGACAGATGATGGAAAAGAAAAAAGCTGTACAATGATGGAAAGAGAAGCATGTTTAAGTAAACATGAAAAACAAAAAACTCTTGATGAAATGTGGAAGTCAAAATAAGCTTCTGTAATTTTTGTGTACTTTAAATACAAAATAAACTTCTGTACTTAAAGTGAAATGTTAAAATAAAACTTGTAGTTCAGTCCTACTTGTTGCATGCTTTTTTAATACAGCATTATATGTCCAGTTTATTTACTTTTCAAAAATACCCTATGCATATAATCACACCACACCACATTAATTTTGGAATTAAACAATAATTAATAATTATTTTATTAATTTATGTTATGGTGTTACTATGTACTGAATTAATAATTATCGTATACACTCGAATATAAGCTGACCCTCTGACTTTAGCGCTTAAAATTCAATAAAAATTTGAAATCGATAAATTATGTGATCTTTGATTTTTAGTTACCGATATATTAATGCCTGATAAATTACATGATCTTTGATTTTTAGTTACCAATATATTAATGCCATTTGCCAAAAAATGAATATTTTATTAAAACTAAATATATACATATAAAAAAAATTATTATAATAAATACCAATATATCAATTTAAAAAGTAAATTTTACTTTACCCAAAGAGATCGAGTGCATCAGGTCACAGACTCCAACCTGCGTTTGTATAAGTCAGTGCATCAGATAGGCGATGCCGCGCTGCCTGAAGCACTGCGACACAGAAATTCTCAACAATAATCCAAGAATCTTATGTAGGCGCGCTGCATTGGATGACTTTACCTGGATTACGAGAACAATGGGATAGTAGCTTACCAGTGGCTTAGCCTGAGAAAAGGAAGGGGAAGTGATAAGAGTTTAGGATAGCTTGAGTAAAGTTAAAAGTTTCTACCATAAGATTGTGTGGTAGATCATAAGAGAAGTGTAGGAGGTGAGCAACCACTGCCAACTTTATTAAAATAATCAAGATACATAAAAAGGGTTATACAATTAAAACAAAGATATATATGTACAATATTTACATGGTGTTGACATGCTGATTGGTCCAGTTGTCTTTACATGCAAATTTATTATTGTTACATTTGAATATTAAAATAACTTTGTGTACAAGACTTTTACATGGAGATGGATTCATTTAAATAATACATAATGACAATAATTGAGATTAGTTTAACAAAAGGAGAGATTTGGGTCATTTACAAAAGTTACATGTTGGTAACATGCTGGCTAGTTGAGAGCTGGTTCAAAATCAATAGTCCCAGAAGTATTAAAATAGAAAAGACTAGGTGTTTGCCTGAAGTTGCAGCTGATCTAGCCAAGATAGGTGAGAAGTCCTAATAGGCACTAAGTGGTGTGTCCTTAGTCTGTAAAGGGAGAACACTGTAGCACAGGGTTTCTGAAGTCCAGGATTCTTTGCAGTTGTGGTTCAGGAAGGTGGGACTTGGAGGGTGGAGCTGCAGGAGAAGTTGAGGAAGGGAAACACAGTAGGTTGACTGGTGTAGAAGAAGGAGGAGTGGAAGGCCAGACAAGAACTATTGTTGATTTTTAGTTGTGCCCATGTTGATAATGAAGGAGTTAAATAGTTGGAAGGCACATGGAATTTTGGTAAACCACTTAAGATGACATGGCCAGTTTTGACCGTCCATTATTGCTTGTCTCTCAATTTGTTGTCTTTCATTGTTAAATTTATTGCTGTGAAAGTTTGGAGAATAATGGTAGTTGTTTAGTCTCTGTTTAACATCCAGGAAGAACTCGAAGGTTAATCTTCCAGTGTTACTGTTGTTCCATCTCTCTTGCCATTTTAAGATGGTAAGAAGTTTGATTTCTCTTTTTAACCTGCTGAGAGGGATTTTACTGTAACTGAAGTTGGTGTTTACGTTTTGTATCTTTTTGGCGAGTTTGTCAGCTAATTCATTTCCCTTGACCCCACTATGTCCAGCAGTCCAACAGAAGGAGGCCCAGTTATTGAGTTTGTCAGCTAATTCATTTCCCTTGACCCCACTATGTCTAGCAGTCCAACAGAAGGAGGCCCAGTTATTAATATGCTCGGTAAGTTCTTTACTGATGGTAATACTGAGTGGATGATGAATGTTGGGTCTGTTAATTAGTTTGGTGCTGTCAATGACAATTTGAGTTGGTGTAGAGGAGTTAAGTAGATGGTTTTTAATGTAGTTAATATCAGGGGGACCGGAAAGTAACTTGTTTCTGCACGTGTCAATATTTGTTTATCATTTATCAGCTAATTGCGTACTTCAAAATCGTGCCAAAGACATTTTAAGGCTAAAGTAACTTGTTTTGTAACTTGTAAATAATTAAATCTTAAATTTTTTTGCAATTTTTTGGTGAAATGACCAGCCAAATACCAGAAGAGGTACATATTCGGCATTGTATGCTTTTTGAGTTTCACAAGGGTAGTAATGCAACCGTTGCTACCAAAAATACTTGCGATATTTATCCAAATGCATTAGATGTTCGTAAATGCCAAAGGTGGTTTTCTAAGTTCAGATCCAGTAATTTTGATCTTTCCAACTCGTATCGATCAGGAAGACCAACAACTTTAGACAATCATGTGTTAAGGGCGGAAGTGGAAGCAAATCCATGTCAGACAATCAAGGAACTGTCAAACACTCTTAACCAGTCTTGGTCAACCACCTAAGAACATTTGCACCAGATTGGTAAAGTAAGCAGAGCAGGTGTTTGGGTCCCACATAATCTATCTGAAGAAAACAAAGCTAACCGATCCACTAGATGCAACTTATTGCTTCAACGGCAAAATACAGAAGTGTTTTTTTGATTGCTTGATCACTGGAGATAAAAAATGGGTCCTGAATGATAATCCAAAACACAAAAGGCAGTGGCTCTCCCTGAATGAATTGCCACAAAGTACTGCTAAGCCAGGTTTACATCCCAAAATGGTACTTTTGTGTGTTTGGTGGAGTATTTGCAAAATCATTCATTTTGAAGTGCTGAAACCTGGACACTGTGAATGCAGACCTTTATTGGATCGAGTAAATCAATCTTTAATTGAAAAGTGTCCAGCGATTGTCAACAGAAAAGGCGTTATTCTGCAACATGATAATGCAAGACCGCACTGTGCAAGACGAACCCTGGAAAAACTTAACCAATTGGGGTGTGAGGTACTGCCTCACCCACCATACTTGCTCGACATTGCATCATCAGATTTCCATGTATTCCGATCACTACAACATTTTCTATGTGACAAAAAATTTGAAAATTTGTATGATATTCAAAATGCCCTCTCCAGATATTTTGCTCAAAAACCAATTGATTTTTATCGATCTGGCATTGAAAATTTGTATACTAGATGGCAAAAAGTTGTTGATAATGAGGGTGATTACATCATTGATTAAAAATAAAAACTTGTTAAAAATTTATTTATTTGAATTTAATGTAAAAAAACGACATTACTTTCCGGTCCTCCTTATACCTTTGTAGACAGCGAAGAGTTTGGCTTGAACTACAGAACATTTCAGATGTAGTTTGTAGTAGGCTTGATACAAAACCATGTCCTTCTGATTTAATACCACGAAAGCTGTGCCTACATGTTTTTCTGTCTTGGAGCCATCTGTGTAGATGCTTATGCCTTTGAAGTTCTTTGTGAAGTTGTGGAAGGAAGGCTGATGTAAGATAGCCGGGTGTCCTATTTCAAAGTAGGGGACTGAGGTTTCTAACCCATAGTTGGTTATGTCTAGAAGGATTTGCTTTAGTTCTTCAGTACAGTTGAGATCAGAGGGTTGGAGGCTGTTGAGAGTGGTTACTGTGTTTCAATGCATAATGTTCCAGTAGAAACAGATTTCACCAATTCTTAGAACAATGGGAACCAAAGCAGAAAGGAGAATAGCTTCGGTTGGTGCAGTTCTGTAAGCATGACTGATAAGCAAGGTTGCCTTTCTTTGAATGCCAAGGAGTTTATTTTTAGTTTTGATTTTACTGACCACTTTTTCCCAAATTGGGCATCCGTATATAAGGAGAGGTTCTATCACTCCACAGTAGATGGTGCGTGTGATGTTGGGGTCAATTCCCCAGGTGTTTGAAGCAATGGAGGTTAAGGTATTGCAAAGTTGAGTAGCTTTATTAACAATGTAATCAATGTGGTGAGTCCAGTGCATTTTTCTGTCAAAAACAACACCTAAGTATTTAAGAGTGTTGATGTTCTTAATTTTGTTCCTGCCTGTACCTATACTAATTCCCCTGCTTAGAACTTTGTTTTTAATGAGAATGAGTGCTTGACATTTTCGTAGTTTAATTTTTAATTTGGCATTATTTGCCCAGTTTTAAACAATTTCAAGAGCTTAATTGGTGAGGACTTCCAGTTGATCTCTGTTTTTTGGGAAAGGAGAATCAACGTGTCGTCGGCGTATGCTTGAATAATGCCACTGTTTGGCATAGTTTTATTGAGAAGATCGTTAATAAGAAGGCACCAGAGGCCAGGCCCTGATCTTGAGCCCTGTGGGCAGCCCCTGTTGATTTCCTTACTGATGGAGATATTAAGAGTCTGGAATTCTATAGTTCTGTTTTTAAAGTAGCTTTGAAGTAGGATATAGATGTTTTTGGGACATTTGATATTCCAGAGCTTCCAGGATTTTGGGGTGCCAAGCATGGTCAAATGCCCCACGGAAGTTGATAGACATTAGTAGGGTGTGTTCCTTGGAGTTCCAAGCATTGTTGATGAAGTTGGTAACATTTTGAAGGGCATCAGTAGTACTTTTACCAACTTGATATTCATACTGTTGTTTGTTAAGTGGGCAGTTTTTGTAAGTAATCTAGTTTATTCTTTGAATTAAAAGTCCATCCAGTACTTTGCCCAAGTTAGAGATGAGGGAGACTGGTCTGTAATCACTTGGTTTATAGGTTTTCTTGTTAGGTTTTTGAATAAGTTTTATCTCTGCCCTTTTCCAGCAATTAGGAAAGTATCCCTGTTTAAGGCATTGGTTATAAAGACAGACAAAGACAATGGGTATTACCTCAAAGGTGTTTTTAACCATTCTGCCTGTGATTTTGTCAAGCCCAGGGGAGGTGCTAAGGGAGTGAACCATATTTTTAATTTCTTTAAAGGTGAACTGTCGATCATTATCAGTTTTTGGAGGATGATTGGTTTTGTTTCTTATTCTTGTGAGAGTTTCATCGTCATCAGAGGTGTCATCTGGTGGAAAAAGAGTGCCAAGGATGTGTTCTAAGGCCTCGTGGATGGTGTTTGTATGAGTGCTGTCTTCCCACTGAACCATGTCTGGTAAAGTCAATCTCTTCCTTTTATTAAAGATGATTTGATATGGCCCTTTCCAAGGTTTTCAGGGGTGGCTCTGGTGCAGAATTTATGCCAGGAATCAGTTCTTGCTGAATTAATCATTTCTTTGTATTTTGTCCTTTCATTTATGTACTGTGTTCTTTTTTTCATTCCTCAGGATTTCATTGGTTTCTCTCCTAGCACTGTGGTCTAATCTTCTGACAAGTTTTTTCTGCTATTCTAGATTGGAGTTCCACCAGCAGCACTTCTTTTCAGTTCCAGGAAGGTAGGTTGTAGTTTCAAGGAAGGTGTTGATGATACAGTTATTAAGTTGGTTTATTAGGTTGTCAATATTAACCGGATCTCTGCTGAGAGAAGCAACTTCAAGCCAGTTAGTCCTGAGTTTTTCTTTGAAGGCATTCCAGTCTGTCCTTCTTTGTTTAGTGAGGTTAGAGATTTTTCTCTGAGGCTTATGAGCAGATAGAGTGAAGTTGATATATCAATGGTCGCTTGCACTGTCCTCTTCCAGGGTGCAGAAAATGTCCAATTCTGGAGCTTATCCTGTCTGAAACAAAGCAGACATCTATCCAGCTCTCTCTGTTGATTGTGTAGTAAGCAGGAATTAGTGAGGTGTTCATGGAGGTCAAGCAGTGTTGGGCAGCCAATTTACTAAGTTTGGTTCCTTTGTGGTCTTCTACTGGGCTATGCCAATCCTGACCTTTAGCATTAAAATCTCCTACCAAAATAATGTTTTTGTCAGTAAAGGCTTGAAGAGTCCTGTCGAGAACCTGGAGGTGTTCATCAAAGTCAACATTAGGGGAGATATAGACATTGATGAGATAAAAGTCAGTCTGATTGTTGTGAAGAGTGACAGTCGTCACAAAGTGATTTTTACATAATAGATTTATTTCAAATATGATAGCTCAACACAATAAATTATCATAGTCTTCTTTGAACACACGTGAACAGTTAAGTGATAAATAAAAATAAGTACCGTGTATACTCGAATATAAGCCGATCCGTGTATAAGCCGACCCCGACTTTGTTATTTGAAAATTAGTAAAAATGCATAACCCGTGTATAAGCCTACCCCAGACTTTAGTACTTAAAATTCGATAAAAATTTGAAAATGATAAATTACATGATCTTTGATTTATAACCATTTGCCATAATAAATATTTTATTGAAACTTTAAATATATACATATAAAATAAATTAATAATAATACAGACAGCAATATATCAATTTAAAAAGTAAAATTTTACTTAATATATATAGACAACAATATATAAATTTAAAAAGGTAAAATTTTACTTTACAGCGAAGCGATCGAGCGTGTCGCACCGCCAACTCCATCCTGCATTTGTATAAGTGAATCAGATAGGTGACGCTGCACTACCTGATGCACCGCGACAGAGAAATTCTCGACAATAATCCAGCTAAAGTGATCCAACGCAGCACGCCTACATAAGATTCTTGGATTATTGTCAAGAATTTCTGCATCATGGTGCATCAGGAAGTGTGGCGTCGCCTATCCGATGCACTTATATAAATGCAGGTTGGATTCGGTGGCGCGATGTGCTCAATCACAACAGGTAAAGTAAAATTTTACTCCAAAGCGAGATTGATGTCAGTCTAAGCAAAGTGATTTGTAAACTGAGTAACCAGCCCAATATCAAGCACTTTATTCCTGGCTATGATACAAGTTTTGTTATCCTTATTATTAGCGTTGTTTTGAAAAGTACTCCAGTTGCTGAAGCGAACAATTTTATTGTTTAACACATATGGTTCTTGGACCAGAATGATGTCAATATCTTGTTGTTTGGCAAATTGCAGTAGTTTGGAGTTGGCAGCTTTACTCCTCTGAGTGCTGATGGAGATAAAATTAAGATAACTAGTATCGGTTTACAGAGATTATTGTCGAGAACTTCTGCGTTGCAACGCATCAGGTAGCGAGGCGTCGCCTATCTGATACACTATATAAATGCAGGTTGGATTTGGCGGCACAGTGCGCTCAATCGCAACAGGTAAAGTAAAATTTTAATTTTATTCCAAAGCAAGATTGATGTCGGTGTATGACATTATTGTTAGGATGACATAGCTTTAGAAAATATCAAGTTAACGAATAGTAATAAATTTTTATAATTTACATAAAAATATTTTCTGTTTATTGTTGTTATTGAATAACTGTTTTCTTTTTTAAAAAAAGTTCATATTATCACAGTAAAAATTCCATTAGAATATGTCTATGTCACACGACTCCCAAGAGACCGTTCGAACTTTCGTTTTCCCTATAGTTGAATTGGGTTCGTATTCAATCAAATCTTTGATCATATTTTAAAATGAGTGGATCACCCAAACGATGATGTCATACATCATTAGGATGACGTGTGCAATGTTATTTCTAGCAACGCCGTTTCTAGACGTGCGATTTCGGAGTTTTGATTTTGCTTACGATGAACTTTTTTGATAGACTAAAGTTATTTTTCAGTACAGATTTTAAATAATAATTATCTTTTCGTTATTTTAAACATTAGTTACTTTTTAATCTATTTTAATTAAATCATCGATGATTTAAATATAATAAGTATTTATCTATTATTAGCGAATGAATTAAAACATTCTTAATTAATAATAATGAAAAATAAATAAATTTTTTCACTCAAATATGAATCCTAGGTAAGATTCTTGATTGATTATCGAGTTTTTCGTGTCGCGTTGTATCGGGCAGTTCGGTGTTGCCTATCTGATTATAGTATATAGACGCAGGTTGGAGTCAGCAGCGCGACATGCTCGATCGCATTGGGGTAAGATAAAATTTTACCTAGTATCATATTAAATGAATTATTGCAAAATTTCCTTCCTGTCTTCAGGATATGTTCAACAAGTTATGGCTTGCTTATTACCTCAATTTCTCCAGCCAAAAAAAAAAGAATTGATTTTTTTGATCCGTGTATAAGCCGACACCCACTTCAGAAATTTTTTTTGGGGAAAAAACCTCAGCTTATGCACGAGTATATACGGTAATTATTTTAATTTAAGTTAAGGTAGCATCACTTATTATTTAATAATCAAATTTTAATATTTGACTAATTTCCCAAAATAAAAATTTGCCTTAGCCTTGAATCAAACTAGGAATATTGAGTTATTGTTCCAATGCTTTAACCAGTTAGACTATCAAAGCACTGATAGATTTCATTTTAGGAAGTTTATATATATTAATTAATTTGGCTGGTTTAGAATATATAGACTAATCCAGTAATTTGGTGCTGTATTTTATTTATATATCATCAAAATATGCACTATTGCAATAATAATGTAGTGTAAATGCATTTTGAATGTTGTTTTGTTTTAATGCCAGAGTGAAACCTAAATAAGCTGGAATACTGTCTATGGTGGAAAATTTTCTGGTCCCTTGCGATTCCAGCTTACACAGGATTTACTGTATATACAGTACTAACTTTTATCATATTAAATCTTCTTCAGTCTATTGTTAGCTAATTTGGATCAAAATATAAAAAAAATTATTTTCAAAAAAGATTACATAGTCTCCTACTTATGATTATTTATAGCTATATTTTGATAACCCCATCATAAGTCGAAAATAACCCATGATAGTAGTAATTTCAATAGTAATAGACAATGGAATACTGAATTCTTCAAGATGGTAAAATTATATCTAATATTCCATGAAAATAGCTAATTAAAAATATTGTAAGGGCAATGATAAGATCAGATTATCATAAGTCAAATAATTGTAAGTAGGGACCACATATATTTAAGACTTCTGAATCTTCTATCAATGAATAAATGTACTATATTTTTATAGTTTTTAAATAAAGATTTTATTGTGATATTTTTATTTATTTATTTTCATCAGCACTACCTATATCAATAAATTTTTCATTTATTTATGTTCTAAGATTTTTGGGTTTTAGAACTGTCTTTTTCTTCACTAATTCAGATTAGAATTTAATTTGGATGACTGTCACCAATTAATACAGATTAATAAAGATTTGCTATACTAAAATTTTGGAATGAAATTCCAAAATGCATTACTTAGAATTCCAAAATGAAAATACACGAAAAAAAAATCAGCACCAATTAGCAGTGAAGAAAATAAACTTTATTAGCGAGAACTTGACTAACGTTTACGGCTATTACACCATCGTCAGGTACAATATTTCAAAATCAAATAATTTTTAAAAATACATTAGGAATACTCAGTCGTCATGGCAACGATCTAGATATATTAATATAAGTGTTGTCTACATAAAAATACAATAAAATAACAAAAAATAAGCAAAAAATAGGCTAAAGATTAAACATAAATACTTAACATTTTCAGCCATTACGTCATGTAATAGCCAAAAACATTAGTCAAGTTCTCGCTAATAAAGTTTTTCTTCACTGCTAATTGGTGCTGACTTTTTTCGTGTATTATACTGAGTATAAGCAGTAAACTCTTGTATTTCAAAATGGAAATTTTGGAATTCTAAGTAATGCATTTTGAAAATATTTATTCATTTTTATATTTAGTACTTACTATTTTCAATTAATATTTTAACAACTAACTTACTTCACAATCAATACCAGATTTCAATAATTCTTTAGAAGCATCTAAACATGTCCCAACAGCTTTAGAATGTGATACAAGTGTAATATGTTGGCCTATTAATAAAAATGAAAAACTTACTATATACAAAACATTTGCAATCAATTATTTTATATAAATATACCTTGCTTTTCTATTTTTGCTTTGCCAATTGGGATAACAAAATCTTTTGATAATACTTCATCTCCAATTTCAAAAGAGACACCATACATCAATTCATTTTCAAGACAAACAACTAAAAAAAATATTAAATTATTTTAATATGAAAAATATATAA
>AYEL01086957.1:0-16122 GCA_000484575.1 Olivierus martensii
TATGAAAAATATATAATAAATAATTACTATATTAAATAAATAAATTTATTTATTAATGGAATATTCTTTTTTAATATCTCTAATATATAAAATACAGATACTATGTACTTTTGTATGTTTTCATTGGAAAACAAAATATGACATTTAGAATCATGATATAGAATATCATTTAATATCATAATGGTTTAATATTATTTATCAGATATTATATATTTCTATTTTATATTTCAGGAGTCTCCAAACTACGGCCCGCAATATGATTTTATCTGGCCCACCAATTGAACTCTTTATCTCTATTTTTGGGACAAAGTATATTTTCCAAATAAACTTCCCGAATGAAATATATCAAGTCAAATACAGGGCAAATTTATCTGATGAACATTAGAATAATTGCTATTTGTAATTAGCACTTCAAAATTTGAACCTGAGTTTAATAAGATTTTAAAAACATAAACAGAGTTATATCATACACATTAATGGTTTTATTATAACTTGTGAAAAAAATATGAGAATTTAGTGATAGTGTTCATTGTCATTAATATACAATAATTTAATCTCACATACCCTATACTCAATTTTTATCTGCTTTCAATAAAACTCATATATCTAGTTCTAGAAATTTTTTTTCACTATGGCCCACTAAACAGTTCTGAAGTACCTAATGTGGCCCTCATGACAAAAAGTTTGGAGACCCCTGTTATATTTAGTTTTTCTTTTTATCCTATACCATTATGTGGTGCATTGCTTTAAGAAAATTTTTTGCTACATTCAAAATATATAAGCTTATGCTATATCGTACAAATTACTATTCTATAAATTGTAGAAATAATCAAAATCCTATTAAAATAGCTATTTAATGTATTTTCAAAATGTTGATAGATTTAGAAAATTTTTGCTTCATCTATCATTCTTTGATAATAAAGATTTTCCAAGTGACTATCATCAGAAATAAAGATACTATCATTTACATATGTATTATCAGTGCATTTTAAATGTATTGTACTCAAAACTGTTGTTTTTTTACTTTAAAAATATTGTTCAGCCTATCCCCAATCTCCAATTTCAACTTCTAAGCCGAAACTAGCCTGGGAGTGCTAGTTTCGGCCTAGTCCGATAGTAAGTCTCCATAGTAATCATTATATAAGCTTCCCGAAATGGAATTCTGCCATACGTCACCGTGGTCTAATTGTTAAGGCATTGGGGCACTATCCCAAGGATCCCGGTTCAAGTCCAGTGCGATGGCAAAATTTTTATTTCAGGAAAATTAATTTATAAATTATAGTATAATCATTAATTACTAGATGGCACCACCTTAATTCTAAATTAAAAATTTAATTAATTATTAATTCAATAGATGGTGGCATCTTAGCTCTAATTCAAAAATAATAATCGTTTGAAAATTTAATGTAAACTTTATCTGCCAGGGGAAGTTTGGCTGTATTAGTTTGGTTATTCCTATCCCCAATTTATAAAATACTTGACTTACATAAATTTGACTTTATGTAAAATATTTTCCATAAATTTTTTGTTTTTTCTTCAGATACAGAACAAACATTTACTGTATTAATAGACTACAAGTGCAAATATATTAGTTTACACATTATTAAAAATGCATATTACTTGATTTGTTTTTGTATATTGTTTGTTGATCTTAAAATCATATTGCTGGATTAAAATATCTAATGGATAATGTCCACATTAGATATTGTGCATGCTTGATAGTAGCATAGCCAGCTATTGACAACTTTTATAATTTTTCAATCATGACACACATATGAATACCTATAATATTATTTCTTTGCATCTCTCTGCTTCTGCACTACTGAAAAACAGTAAATTCAAAACTAGCACAAGACTGAAGAAATTACTTTATTTGACAAACGTTTTCACCCTTTCTTGTAGTGTAATAACATTAGATGACATTACGCTGCAATCATATAGCGCCAAAGCCCTATCCAAAGGGCTGTTGTTCTCTCCAGATGAAGAGTGTAATTGGGAAAAGGCTGCAATACAACTGGAGCCATTTATATCAGAGTTAGAAGAAATAGACAAAGAAAGAATTTGTTGGAAACTGGTAAGAAAAATTAAGATCTACAGATAGAAAAAAGTCGGAGATAAGAGCAACGAAAATAGCGACCAAACATACTAAAAATAGTGAAGAGAACTCAGTAAGCAAAAAAGATGACAAATCAAAGAAACTGGCAATTATGAGAAGAGAAAGATATAATAATATGATAAAAAAAAGCAACTGAAGAAACAGATTCCATTCCTCTAGATCAGGGATGGGCAAACTGCGGCCCGCGGGCTGCATGCAGTCCTCGGAACTACTTAATGCTGCCCTCCAACCAATAGCTATAATGCCAAAAATTTTAACCATAAATAAAATAATTATAAAAAAATATCAAATCTGTTCCATATTTCAGCAATATCTATACATATTATAAATCTGAAATGCCTGAGCGCACGTGTACATTTATAACACGTTTTCATCAATCGGTTCTTCATCATAATTTATTAGTAGCATATGTAATTCAAATGCTACTAACATTATAAAAAATAAACTATTAATATGAAAAATAAAATTTTCAATTTAAATTAAAAAATACATAATCATTATGTATATATATTATAAATCTGAAATGCCCAAGAGCGTATGTTCGGTTATAATGCAAGAACGGCTGAATGGATTTTTATGAAATAACTTTTAAACGTTGCTTATTTTATTAATACATATAAGCCATATTTTGAGGGGCTCTGTGAGAAATATACAATTGGACCCTGCACTAACTTAATCCAGCACTGTCTATAAGTAATTATAATTTATCTGATCTTTACATTTTAACATGTTTATTAAGTAAAATTTATGATAATCAGTATATCTGCCATATATTTTCAATAGAAGGTTAATTATTAAATACAATACAATACCTTGAATGATGTTAAAATTTGTTCTTGAATTGGAATCTTCTAAAGAAAATTATACTTTTTTTCCCTAAAAAACTTTATTCTACTGATTTTGTTGTATTTCTATATACAGGTATTCTCCAACTTATATATATCCAACCTCCATAAATCTGAACTTTTATAAAAAAATTTTCCAAATTTTTTTTAATGAGATATAGAGCATAAAATTTTATTGTATTTGTAACTTACAAGTCTAAATATGTTGGTCTACGACATTTAAAAGTTCAAGTTATTTGATTTATTTATATTTTATGTATTTGTTTTTGATCTTAAGTATTATATTACTGGTACAATATTTTTGCATGTGGTGTTATCTTGTTTTCAGTCAGAGAACAATATGGTGTCATAAAGATATTATTATTATTATAGTTGCTATAGTTGCATTGTGATATGGATACAATCAAAATAATCCACTAGATCTGGTAGATTTTTCTTTGTAATTTTTGTTAAAAAAATTATTCTTCCAACTTCCATAAAATCTGAGTTATGTAAATTTTTTGGCCCAAATTATTTGCATAAGTCAGGGAATATCTGTATTATCACTAAATTTAATATGTAGTCTTATTTAAAAATTAATTAAAATTTTGATTTTTATACTTAATAGTTTTAATCTGAATAAGCTATTAATATGGATAATTTATTTTATATAGGCTTGCTATTCACTCTCTGAAATTGGAGCTCAGCAATTTGATGCTTATGGCAAAATTTTTACTGTAAAACTACAATATATATTTTATCGAGAAAGGGTAGGAGTGCGTCCAGGTCAGATAAGTAAAGTTATGCAAGGACATATCACTAGTGTTGGGCAGATTGCCAAACTTGGTCTTCCATTGGAACATTCTCCTCAAGTTTCTCAATTGTTGAAATTAGGAACTCAATGCTATTCAGATATTAAGACATTTGTTCAGGTATTTTATAAATTATATTTAAGTAAATTGCTAATAATAAATTTGATTATAATTAAGTTTAACATTTGAAAATTATATCAATATATCACTGCTAGTATTATAAGATTTTCCCACTAGCATTTTACCAAGAAACAAATTTATTACAAAATTTCTTAAAAATCAAGTGAAAACATTTTTGGCAATTACTTGCTCTCTTCAGTTACATAAAGTTCATACACCAATTTTGAATGTTCAACAATTCGACTATAATATTTTTAAAATTAAATCTATATGCAATATAAAGCATTAATAATATTTAAACTCTACTTTTACCATAAAGTATCTATATTTCAATAAAATACTACTAATTAAACTAAGAAAATAAAAATATATAATTAAACTAAGAAAATAAAAATATATTTAATAGGTTCATATTTAGCTCTCCCTTAGCATAATTAACTTCTATCCAGCTTTGTTTTATGGCACTATTTCCAGACTTCACTAATTGTGTATGGGTTAAATTTATTAATAATAATAATATTTTCTAATTTCCTTTTATAGATTCTCATATTTTCTGTAATTTTTCCTTGCTCTGATTCCTTCATGTTTTTTAACAGTTGTTTATTGCTTTATTTTTAAGGAATTTTGTAATAAATTTATTACCAGCTAAAGTGCTAAATGGGAAAATTTTTATTATAATTAAATGAGTCATTTATTAATTTCCTGCCATAATGCTAGTAATACTGATAAGTAAGAACGCTGTTCAAGCAAGAAAAAAGCTATGTGAAATGTAGGGAGAAGATGTGTTAAAGAATGTCAATGCCAAAACTGGTTTGCAAAATTTCATTTTGACAATTCTGATGTTAAAGATGCACCATATGCTGGAATGTTAGTTGAAGCTGAAGATGACAAAATAAAGATATTGGTTGAAGCAAACCACTGAATAACAACATGAGAAATTACTACAAAATTGAATTTTTTTAATTCAACCATTCACGACTAGTTGAAACTGATTGGGTTTCCACATGTTCTCAAAGAAAGATTTGCTCCATCGCATTAACATCTGTGATTTGTTGCTCATAATAATTTAAAGCTTTTAAATTCTATGGTTTTTTATATTATGCTACTGCTGGAATACTTAATAATTAATGTTTTATATCATTTTTAGATAAAAATTATATAAAATTCATTATATATGAACTATTGGATTGTTCAGAAAGTAATTTTGTTTTTTTCCTACCAGTGGCATTATTTGTATTTTTATTTGCCAATTTCATTCTAAGCCATATTGTCATTATAAATTTCGATAGCTAACATTTCAAGGTATATTTATAAAAATTTTTTTTTGATTCTGTGCATTTTTTTTTTTTTTTGTGTCCTATCAAAAATGGAAAATAAAATGGAGATTTTTGGGATGTTTTGCTTTTTTATTACTAAAAAAGTAAGAATGCTGTTCAAACAAGGAAAAAGTTATGTGAAGTGTAAGGAGAAGATGTGCTAACAAAATGCCAGTGTCAAAACTGATTTGCAAAATTTCATTCTGACAGTTTTGATGTTAAAGATGCACCATGTGCTGGAAAGTTAGTTGAAACTGATGATGACAAAATAAAAGTATTGGTTGAAGCAAACTGCTGAATAACAGCATGAGAAATTGCTACAAGATTGAATTTTTTGAATTCAATATTCATGATCAATTGAAACATTGATATTTGGGTTCCATGTGTTCTCAAAGAAAGATTTGCTCCATTGCATTGACATCTGTGATTTGGCTGCGCTCCGTTGAAGAAAATGATCCCTTTCTGATGCGGATCGTAACTGCTGATGAAAATGTGAAGAAAATGATCCCTTTCTGAAGCGGATCATAACTGTTGAAGATCCAAAGAAAGATTTGCTCCATTGCATTGATATCTGGATTTGCTGCGCTCAAACTTGAAGAAAGTGATCCCTTTCTGAAGCAGATCATAACTGTTGATGAAAAATGGACTGTTTACAACAAAATTGAATGAAAGCGATCATGAAGCAGAAGAAATAAACTGGCTCAAAGCACTCCAAAACCTGATATTCATCAAAAAAATGATGCTCTTTGTTTGAACGTAAGTGATCATATAGCAAAAGAAATGAGCCGGCTCAAAACACTCCGAGACTCCATATTCATCAAAAAAATGATGCTCTTTGTTTGGTGGAATTTCAAGGGAATTGTTGAGCTTCTTCCAGACAATTCCACAATTAATTCAGAAGTGTACTGCCACAAATAAGACAAATTGAATGATTCCATTAAATAGAAGAGGCCAGAATTGATTAACAGAAAAGGCATAGTGTTTCACCATGACAATGCTAAACTTCATACAAGTTTGATGACTCATCAGAAGTTGTTACAGCTTGGATGGGATGTGCTACCACACAGCTTCATAAAGTTTATGACTCGCCAGAAGCTGTTACAGCTTCGATGGATATGCTACCATATCCATCATATTTGCCATATCTGGCACCCTCCTCAGAAGCTGTTACAGCTTGGATGGGATGTGCTACTCTACCCACCATATTATACCCACCATATTCCTGTTACAGCTTGGATGGGATGTGCTACCATACCCACCATATTTGCCATATCTGGCACCCTCCAATTACTCCTTATTCTGGTCTTTACAAAATTCTTTACATGGCAAAATACTTAGTTTAAATGAGGATGTCAAAAATCACTTGCTTTAGTTTTTTGCAAGAAAAGATTGGAAATTCTACAAGCATGGAATCAAAGTTCATACAAGTTTGACGACTCGCCAGAAACTGTTACAGTTTGGATGGGATGTGCTACCACACCCATCATATTCACCATATCTGGCACCCTCCAATTATTACTGATTCCAGTCTTTACAGAATTCTTTAGATGGCAAAACACTTACAAGGGGAGGAAACAGCTGACTCCCCACCAATTTTGATCCGCTTGCGTATGGTGAAAATACATCAAAAATGAGTGAATACGTGTCCGAGCTTTTCGTTGAATATGTCCATCTAATAGTATTTTTTAACACTTGAAAAATTGAACTTTAAAAACGATAGATAGAGAACAGATCACTTGTTGCGCAGATGGTGCACTCGATAAATATGTGGCTCGTAATCTGAAGGTAGTGGGCAGATCACCAGGTGCACAGATAGCGCACTCAATAAATACGTGGCTCGTAATCTGAAGGTAGTGGGTTCGAAGCTGGGTTGTTGTGCATTTTTTTTATGCATTGAAAAATTTTTAATTTTTCATTTTATTATTTTTTATGTACTGTATGTTTTAATTAATTTATTTTAATTATTATTAATTTTATATATATTGGTTATCACATAATTCGTATGCATTAATATATTTATTTACAAAACAAAATACTCTATTACGTTTTATGTGTTATTTGATCAAATGTAAGTCAAAAAGTAACACTCGACTGACAACTTAAAGTTGTTATTATGTCAAACACTTGCTACTGAAAGGCTGTTCCAATTCAAAGGGGTAAAGGAAATTAGAAGAGATTTTATTTTAATAGCTAGATATATTTCTATTAAAATAAAATCTCCTCTTCTAATTTCCTTTACCTCTTTGAATTGGAACAGCCTTTCATTAGCAAGTGTTTGACACGTTCATTTTTACAAAAAAAACGAAATTACTTTCCAAACAACCCAATATAAAGAATATGTTAATTTAAATAATTGATATTGAATTAATGCGTAAATTTTGAATCAAATATAATAACGATGTTACATTAAATTTATTGGTTTGATCCTATAGTTTTTAATGCTGAAGATGGTTTTGTATTGAAAGTGCTTCACTAAATAAATAATAGTGTGCATAATTACTGCTGAAATATGCTTGAGTTTAAAATATTAAGTTATAATAAGTCTAAGCAGAAATAATCTTAAGAATTCAAGTTGATACTTGAATAAAGACATCTATAAAACTTGAGCATAATAGGCTCGATATTTTTGTATATGATAAAAAAGGAAAGATTATATGGCTTATTGAGATTGGAATCACAAATTAAGATTTGTTAACAGCAGCTGAAATTGAAAAAATGAAGAAATATGACTTAATGGCAAATGAACTAAGTATGATGTATAAGTACCAACTAAAGATAATTCTCTATGTGATAACTTGGGATGGTATGACAAAACTTATCACAAAAATCATATCAAAGCTATCAATTTGCCCCTAAATGTAGAAGCATACATCCAGACTCGTATCCTCAAGAACACTCTGGAAAGCATCTCCTTTGAAAAGAGATGAGGATTTGGTGAAGAGGATGTGGAAGACAATGTTGAAAACATACCGAACAACTAGAGATAAATGAAGTTAGAGGTGAATGAGTGCTAAGAGGCTATTGTAAAAGTGAAAGAACAGTAACCCTATAATTAAATGATTAATTAAAATAACAAAAAGTGAGAAATTTCATGCTATTTATCAAATTTATGAGCTACATTTTGAAAATTATGCAAAATTCACTTTAAAAGTAATATATTCAGTAATATTTATCAAATTTACCAAATTCATTTGGGAATTATATAAAATTATTGGTAAAAGTGAGAAATTTTATTGAAATTTATCACACTAACAAAATGACTGATGATTATGCATAATAACTTTGATTATGCATAATCACCAATTAATTACTTTTACTGTAACATATACATGTCAATGGACCTCGACAGGTTAAAATATTGATACTTTGGAATTAAGAGAAACTGACAATTTATTATTTATAAGAGAACAGGAATATCTGGCAATGTTTATAATAATACTATTTTTCTTTTCACTTTTCTTCTTAAATATAACTAATAAAAATTCAACAGCTTAATCAAATGAAAAAACAACACAAAATTTAAATTTATTACTGTAGAATTTTTGGCTTAAATAGAATTAAGCCAAAAGTTCTATGGTAATAAATTTAAATTTTTTGTTGTTTTTTCACTTGATTGAGCTGTTGAATTTTTATTAATTATATCTGGCAATTCTAGTATTAAAAATTTAATTTAATTATCCTGATAATAATAGTTGGAATATTGGTGGTCTTTAAAATCACAACACTAGCACTTTCAGCAGTGAGAGTAAATGTTTTGTTTAACATAAACTACAAACATTTTCGGTTTCAACATGCTACTTGAAAATGGTGTTGAAACTGAAAACGTTTGTAGTTTATGTTAAACAAAACGTTTACTCTCACTGCTGAAAGTGCTAGTGTTGTGATTTAAGTTATTCAAAGTATAAGCAGTTAATCTTTGGTTATATTGGTGATCTTTATTAATATAATTCAATGAAATTTGATTTAATTACATATGAAACTTTTTAGTCCAGCATTTCTGGAATATAAATGTCAGACTATAAAATTTGATTCCTAACAATCCTATATATCTCAACCCTATGTCTAACTCCTAAGCTTGTTATAATACAATTTTCTATACCAGAGTTTTCCAAACTGTGAAGTGTATCCCACTAGGGTGTACTAGTCTTTTGCAAGGGGGCATGCAAGAATTAACAAAAATATCATTTCTGAGGAAAACAAACAAAAAAAAAAAAATTCAAATTGATGTTAAAAAAATGAATCAGCAAAATGGTTATAAATACATATATCCATGTACCCATAAACTTTTTGCTGTAGCTATATTAAACACAAAATATCAGTTGTTTAGTGATTGAAAAAGAATTATTAGTAGTGATATCTTCAATGACACCTGATTTCAGAGAATTTGTGCTGAAAAAAAGCCCACTCATCACATTAAATATGTTTTATTAAACATGTATTCTATCACAACAAACCAAAATTAAGCACGCTTTTCAGTATAGTACTATACTTAACTTTTATTAAATTTCATGTATTCTACTTTTCATTTTTTTATAAGATTTGTTTAATTTAATTAAAAATTATTACACTATAATAGATATATATTTTTTATATATAAATACTTTATTTATACAAATATGGTATATTGTTTTTTAGTATTAAATTGTTAAATAGAAGTTTATTTAGTTTTTACTTAAAAATTATTTAAAATTGGATTGTTATGAAAATGAGAGGGCAACCAATTTTTTATGAAAAAAGAGGGGTTGCAGAAACAGAAAGTTTGGAATCCACTGATCTATACTAAAAATAAAAAAAAAAACATTATGTGATATATAAACAATATAAACTTTATTCTGTATATAAAATGTAAATTACAAAAATATGCTGGAAAAAAGTATTTTCTCCATACCAGTACTGCAATGTAATCTACTTAAAAGAGAAATATTTCAGCAGAAATGTGGACAATGCTTAATTATGCTAAAATATAAACAAGTTCGTAAATTTCTGGTAAAGATCATCATCATCATATTATTTATTTATATTTTTAGGGTTTAAATACAGGTAGGCCTCGATTAGTGCGAATAATTGGTTCCACGAATTTCTCACACTCTATGAAAACATTATTTTTATGCAATTTAAATAATCCAATAAATTTAGTGGAAATCAAATACAATACTTAATTATAATTATTAAAAATATAGCTAATTTCAGAATAAAATCATTTATTAAATTCAATAATTAAATTAATGCATTTTATTTAATGCAAGACTATTTTAGTAACATTTGCAAGTTTATATTTACTTGTTAGTTTAAAATTACTGATTATGGTGAACTAATAATCTAAATTGTTGCTTCAATTAAACCTCTTAATTTTCATGAAGTTCAGTTTTCATTTAATTTTTGATGCTCATATTTCTAGACAAAAGGTTTATTTTATATTCATTATTCTGAAGAACCAAATAAATAACTATATTATAAATAGTTTAGTCTATGTCTATGAAGGAAAAATAGTATATAATTCATAATAAACATAATTATCTCGAATGAATTATTTAATGGATACTTTGCCTGAAAAAGGAGTAGTCTATAAATTCATAGTTTAGTTCTAGGGATTCAGAATTTTAACAACTTTTCTATATTAAATAATATATTATCTCTATATATTCATTTATAGCACTAAAAAAAAGGCAAAAATCTGAAATCTGTATAAAAACAGATCCTCAAATTTCAAAGAATTAGAACAATATAACATTTTTTTAAAATAAATAAAATATTTTTATATAGCTATATATTTATACTGACAGAAATTATAAATAAATAATATTCTTTGCATTTGTAGAACAAACATTACTGTATTTTATTTATAAATTCTGTTTAGTATCTTTATTTTTATCAAGTCTTTCAATGAAATTTTTAGCATATGAATTTTATTAAAGTACAGTGGTACCTTGGTTAACGATGGTAATCCTTGAATGGATTACCGTCGTTAACCAAAACCATCATTATCCAAAGTGTGATTCCCCATAGGATTTAACTGAAAATTGATTAATTCGTTCTGGCTCCTTCCCACAACCATAGTAAATATTAAAAATGCAGATAAAACTCATTTAAATTGTCCTAAAAATATGAAAAGTATCATTTATTTATTATATTTGCTACAAAAAAAAATTAATATTAATAAAATGAATTGTTCATGAAAACAGTTTTTAATTATCAATCTTCACCAGAAGGACAATTAGGCTCACTTTGGAGTTTTTTGACAAACGAACCCATAAATACTAACTAGCAGCTTATAGATTCAATGATTATTATATAGATAAACTTTGATTTTGCCTTTTGATGGCGAACAAACAGTTACATGCATTTGCCGATTTATTGTCTATATGAACTGTAGGATCTTGGACAGACTTTTTTCCCTTTCTAATGGAATTGAAACTGTGACATCACACCACTTGGAGATGTCAAGTAATATATAACACAAACAAATAATAGAATCAGACTTTATTCACAGAATTTAAAATAATAATTGTCTAGAAATCATCTTTAAGAAACTAAAAACTAGTGAAATGTTTCATGTCTATTTTTAATTAATTAAATAATTTGTTTTCATTACTATATGGTAATTATCATTTACTTGAATATATTTTTATATGGTTATAATTTTATTAATTTTAATAATGATATTGTTGGATTTGAATTGATTGTGATAAAAAAAAAAGAAACAATTAACAACTGAGTTAATGAATCACATGATGCGATGACATGATGATCACATGACTAGAGCTCTATTTTGTCGGAAGTTCACATAATCAGGAGTCGTTAACCAAAGCCTGCATCATTAACCAAGACATTTTTTTCTTACAATCACTCGTCGTTAACCAAGTATGTCATTATCCGAGGCCATCGTTAACCAAGGTGCCACTGTATTTGATTTATAGAAAATATTTTCTTAATAAGAAGAGTTAAAATAACTTTAGAATATTTTTTCTCATTTTCAAAAGAAATATTATTCACAAAATACACTAAAAAATAGGAAAGTAATACAAAAATATTCAAAGAATTTCATAGCAACTGGTGGTATGGAAAGCTAGTCAAAACTCAGGAGATTGCTGAAAGAGCAATTCTGATATCAGTATCAGCTCTAAGGGTTCTGGCACCCTGATGCAGCTTTTTTGTAACATCTACTCAGCATCCTTACAATATTGAGAAAATGATAATTTTGGTGCCCTCTTTCCGAAGGCATCCTGATATGGAGCATCTTCTGCTTACCGAGTTAAGCCAGCCTTGTCTGATATCATAAATAAGCTGCAAAATCGGGGTTGGCAGAAGGCTGTAAGCAAGGTAAGCATTGCTGAAGAGAACACGAACATAGGGTGCCATATAGTGCCCTAGTATCTAACAAAGTAACAACTTTTTATGTAGTTGTCAGCATTTGCAATAGCATAGCTTTTTGAACATGTAAGTGCTATTTTAATTTGATGAAATAATTTGAAACATATGGCAAATAGAATTTTTAATTTAATTTAACCAAAAATAAAAAAAAGTTAAAAATATTTTAATTTATTAAATTAGAATTAAAAAGTAAATCTGTCAATTAATTAATATTTCATCATAAAAATATCAGTTTCAAATATTTGTTTTAGAATTTATAGTTTACATCTTTTTAAAATTCTAGGAAGACTCTATACTAATTGACTACAGCAACTGTCCTTAAAACATAGTTATAATATTGGTATCAACACATCAAGGGCCAATTTTACAATATCCTAATAAATTCACTGATAGCTTTATCTACCAGACATCTATTTTATAATCAACAGATAAATACTAACTAGTAGTTAGTTATGTTAAAATCAATAGATAAATTAATGGTTACTTCAAGTACTAGATTGAGACTTAAATGCTAGTCGAGTAATATAGCATCTTTCAGAAAACTTAAATCAATTTTTGAATTTTTAATGTTTAATTATATGATAGAAACTTTTAACAATAAATTTGTTCTATTTAGATCAGTAGTTTCAAACTCAGTCTCTTCAGAAGATCACTTTAGACATCTTTGGTTGATTGCTGGAGGGATTTAAAATTAATGCTTTATAGGAAAAATATTTTTACATGAGATAAATAGTCTGAAAGATTGATTATATTAACTGTTTACATTTTAATTTCCTAATGCAATACTTAATCTTAAACTATCAAGTTCTGTTGCCTCTAAGAAATACAACAAATCCACAAGCACTTTAAGCAGGAAAAATACATAATTTATTATTAGATATTTAGTACTTATACTAATAATAACGTGTGGAAACGTTTTCGGCCTTCTATGGCCCTCCTAGAAAAATTAAAATTTGAGACTACTGATCTAAATAGAACAAAGGAGGAGGGCCATAGAAGTCCAAAAACGTTTCTGCACGTTATTATTAATATAAGTACTAAATATCTAATAATAACTTGTGTATTTTTCTTGCTTAAAGTGCTTATGGATTTATTGCAATACTTTTTACTTTTAATATTGAATAAAAGTGAATAATAAGCCAAATAAATAAGATAAATCACTGAGCAGTATAGCATTAGGTAGAAAGAAATCTTTATTTGTGAAATAAAGATTTTTTTCTGTCTAGTGCTGTTGTGGGGAGTGCGATCAGTTTTGTTGTTTTAACATGTCAGATGGCCAAATTATAAATTAATATTTTATTTTATTAGACACATGAGTAAGGTGCTCAGAGTCCAAAAGTGTTGGAAGGTCAGTGAATAACTACACTTATATAATTAAATAATAAAACATATATTTAACAAAAAAAGAGTACATAAAATTAACTAAATCATTTAAAAAATAAAAACCTTTAAATGACATAATAATTACATTAATTATCAAGGAATCTGAGGAACAATCCATTATAATTATAAAAAAAATTAACGAATACAGATAAAAAAAAGATCGAAACTATTATATAGAATCTAATTGTTAAGTCCGAATTTTAAATCCAATTACTCGCGTATACACTTAACATACCCAGAGAAAGAGAGAGTATATTCTTCTGATTCTTCTTTCTTCCTTAGTTTTACAATATTGTTCTTAAAAAGGATAACTTGTGCTATTGCAATAAATTGTAACTGGTACAGTTTATACGACGAGAGACTAGACACTACAGACAACGGATGGACGAAAGACAACTCTGTAACACAGGAGACTGACTAACTGACAACTGACAATCATATCTTGAAGTTTTTTCCTTTTACTTTTTTAATGCCTATGAGGTCCACCAATCCAACTACATTCCCGGAGAAGTTTGAATCGAACCCAGTTATCCAATTGGAGGAATTCGATTTCTCTCCTCCCCAGAAATGCTGATGAACAGCTGTCAAGATTGCTTGTTAACTTCTTTCTCATGAATTTATAGATTTTTTTCTGTGACCTATAAAGTGATAAGTTTTTTTTCTTCTCTCCCTCTCCCTTTCTGAGTTGTTTATGAGTTTATTTTAACCTATATGATTGCGCCGATCTCCTATTTTGCTTCGTCTAAAATTTTTTTGAAATTCTTTTAATAACATTCCTGTCTGTTTCCAATAATTATCTGAATTCGTTAACTTATTAATTTCTTCAATATTTTATTATTTCTACTATTATTTCTTTAAATTTAAGTGATCTTTTTTTCCCATTTTTCGCACAAAATAAAATATTGAAGAAATTAATAAGTTATTTCTACTATTATTTCTTTAAATTTAAGTGATCTTTTTTTCCCATTTTTCGCACAACACACTCATTTTAAATCGAAAACAAAACTGGACATCGTTACTTATCATTACAGCACAATTATTCAGAAATCATAATTGGATAGGTTTATTAGGGACGAGACCTTGGTTAGGATCCCCCTATGTTGCAGCCAATTTGCCTATCAATCTGGCAAATTGACTGAGCATGCTCTTCATGAGGTTGTTTTGCTCATTGAGAGGGCTATTGTATGCTCTTCATGAGGTTGTTTCGCTCATTGAGAGGGCTATTGGGTACAAGAATTGCCCTTGGCGCTTTCCTTGATATTCAAGGGGCATTTTTGACTCTACTCTTTTGAGCAAATAAGCCTTGCTGCTTTAGGCATGGAGTTAGCTCAACAATTGTTCGCTGGATTGGCTCCATGGCTTAACGATTATTCGTTGGATTGGCTCCATGCTGAGGCATAAAGTTGTTTTTAGCAGACTATGAAGAGGAAGTCATGATTTTCACTGACAGGGGCTGTCCGCAGGGGGGTTTTGTCTCCCCTTCTTTGGAGCCTTGTGGTGGATGAGTTATTAACTTTGCTTAATGGGAAGGGTTTCTTCACTGTTGGATATGCTGATGACATATCCATTGTTGTGGTGGGGAAGTTTCCTAGGACTGTTTCTGAAGTTTTTCAGACATCTCTTAATACAGTTTCGCACTGGGGTAATAGAGTTGGATTGTCTGTAAATCCGGCCAAGACTGTTATTGTACCTTTTACTCGAAGAAGACAGTTGGTAGGGTTAACCGAGTCGACCTTCTTCAGTAAAAGGTTGCCGTTTTCTACCCAGGTCAAATATCTTGGCGTTTTGTTTGACAAGGGTTTGACTTAGAAGCCACACGTTGAGTTTGTTGTGGGGAAAGCCTGTAGGGCTCTTTGGGCTTGCAGGGGTATTTTGGGTAAGACTTGGGGTCTTAGGCCAGGGCTGTTGCTTTGGATTTATACCATGGTTGTGAGACCTATTCTTACTTATGCTGCCATAGTATGGTGGTGCAGGGTCTTACTTAAGACTTGTCAGGCCAAACTTGGAAGGATTCAAAGGCTGGCCTGTTTGGGCATTACTGGGGCTATGAAGACTACTCCTACTGCAGCTCTTGAAGTCCTCTTTTGCATTCCTCCTCTGCATTTGTTTGTTGAGGCGAATGCACGGGAGGGCTATTATAGGCTTCATTCTTCTGGGAGAGGGATTTCTTGGACCCATAA
>AYEL01086960.1:0-78216 GCA_000484575.1 Olivierus martensii
AAAAAAAAATTGTTATAAATATGCCTTGAAATGTCAATTGTCGAAATTTATAACGATAATATGGCTTAGAATAAAATTGACGGGAAAAATACAACTAACGCCATTCGTCGGAAAAAAACGAAATTACTTTCCTAACAACCCAATATATCAGATCACACTACATTATATCCCCTAATTACTGTAGACATTATTGTTATTCTGGCAAACCATTGAATGGGGTAAAAACCAGATATTTGTTTAGGCTTTGTTATGTAAACTTTATCGCAAATCTGCCTACGGCAGAACATGGGCAGGTCTAAAATAATAGAAATCTTTAAAATTGCAATAAAATGAATGCTTTTCATAAAATTTATTCATCTCTGTGTTATATTAGATTTATATGCCTGTTTTAAGTATTATTCTGTGATTAATTTCAAATAATTTTCTTTTTGAAATACAAAGTTAGTAGAAGTGATGTGGATAAATCACATAATTTATTTGCTTAGTTTATTGACTCAAAGACATTGCAGGGCCAAAAGAGAGCCAAAATAATTAATGTATCACTATGAAGTTTATAGAATAGAAATTTGCAAAACTTTTTAAATTCCCAAGATTTATAAGAATTTTTCTTGAGAATCAGGAATCCCGAAATAATAAAAAATAAAATTCTTGAGAATTGAGAATGAAATTTTTTTTATAAATCTTGAGATTTCTCGAGACAGGAATCTTGAGTACGATCACTATTAATAATTAATTAACTATGTATTATTAAAATTAATTAATTAAAGAAAAAAAATTTATTCAAACTAATCATTTATTTTTATACTATATCAGAAAGTGGATTGCATGATGGTACAGTTTTATATAAATTAAACCAAAATGAAACTCTTATCACTCAAAGGAGAGTAACCAATAAATCAAAGTTCACAAAAGGAATATAGCACAAACTGATGCCATTTATCAGATGAAGAGCCATGAAAGTTTACAAGATCATTTCACTCACATTAAATAGCATTATTCTTCTGAGATCTAACAGTACAATTAAGAAGTGTTGACATGGACATTGTTTTTTTCTTTTTTTTATCGTAACTTTGGTGGTGAAAAATTTTGTGCCCCTTTCCACTCAAAAAGAGTACTAACGGTGTGAAATGCCAAAAAATATTACATAAAATGCCAAAATAATAATAAAGTATTTAACAAAACCTTATATGGATTAGTAAAAGTAATAGTCCCCAAAAAACCAAATCCAACGTTTCTTGTATATCTTGCTGCACAGGAAAGAAAGTGTTACAGTAGATAACTTATACTACCGATGCACCAAAACTGCTGTCTTGGGCAACGGTGTTGTCACACCAGAGGAGGCATAATGTCTAGGAATCACATTCACTTATACCATCATTCATACATAACTTATATGTAACTATGTTTATGATATTACTAACTATATTAATACTAAAAAGTAAAAAGAAAGAGGGTGATGTGAATTGTGAATGTATTGAGCGAGCTCAGAGATAGCCTATACAGTAAGGGCAACTATAAAGTCTGATTGCTGAAAGTAACCTAATGAAAAATAAAAAGAAAAACACCATTAACCGTCCGTCTTAACAGCTATAAATATAGCAGATGGAGAACAATTGGAAAGGAAGCGGAATCAAGCCTTGGGTAATGCCAGATTACCCAAGGTAGGTATAAGCAGGAAATAATAAATTTAACAAAATGTGTTTCAGCAATCAGACTGAGGAAACATGATTATGTTTATATAAAAGAGAGACACATTTAAAGAATGCTGTTTGATGGGCCATATTTGTCAGAGCATTCAATGAAGCATGTTTTTGTAAGGTTAGTTATATCCTGGTTTTAAATAGCATATTCAGTTGTGTAAGCCAAGCAATGAGTTGTTCGTGTAAATATGTGATTAGCTTTCTCCACCACGAATCAAAGAGTTTACAATCATATATAATATGTTCAACAATGTCGTCTTCTCCAGTCCCATAATTACAGTGCGAATTTTGTATTATTTTAAACCTATTCAAATAAAAATTTAGTTTCCCATGTTGTGTTAGAAGCACAGATAACCCACAGTGAAATACCCGAGATTTACATTTAAACGATCAGAAACACTTGGAAAAAATTTGTGTGTAATCTGTCCCTTCTCATCGGGAAATCCGATGAGAATTGGGTCCAGCTGTCTCTTGATTTTTGACAAAGAAAGCTTTTAACAAATGTAATCGATAATGTGTTGTAAGACGTAAGTTTGTTCAGGTAGGCTGAGCGTGCCAGAGTATCGGACAGTTCATTCCCAAGGCAGGAGGCATGCCCTTTTACCCAGCCAACTCAGGTTCCATATTGGGTTGCACAATTCTGAAAACTAGTATATAGAGCAGGGGTGGGCAAAAGGCAGCCCGCGGGCCGGATCTGGCCCACAAAGGCATCTTATATGGCCTGCAGCATAAACTAGAATACATTACAGTTTTATGGTCCACATTTGTAAAATTCTACTTGAAAAGAAAAAATAAAATAATGAATACTCTTGCAGTGTACATTACTACTGAGCTATTCCAAATTTTGATGATATAATTAACCATGAACATAATAAATTTCATCATTCACATTAAGTTGTAAATTTGTTTTTACAAAATTAATCATGTAGGTACCTAAAATTTTGTAACATTCTGATGTAATAGGTTGTTAGCAATCAATCAGTTTGATAAAATACTTATGTTTTTAAAGAAAATTATCTGAATTTATTAATTCCTAGGACGAATTATTTTCTAATGTTTCTAATGAAAAAAAATAGTTTCTACAGATGCTTTTGAACTCTTTGCATACAAACAAAACTAAGAAAATAACACAATAAAAGTATATTTTAAAAATAATATTGATATACGAATATATTCTTTGTTCAGGTATCACACTACACACGAGAGCGAGATTAACAAGAACGTGTGCAGAAAAATTGACGCAACCATTATTCTTGTCCCGTGTGATGGTGAGAGGAATATGTTTGTGCAAGAATCAATCTTGCTTGAACTTGACTTGTCGTTTTATGTCAAAATAGTTTTATTAATTATTAATAGATTAGTTAGTTTTTGTTAAGCCGCCATATCCTCATGGGATTCTGTATCTGGTAGCAGCCACTTAGAGCCAATCACAGGCTGACCAACACCCATGATTGGATTTGACAGGCCTGGCTCGGACCTCTCCTGAAAAACTGGAGGTGTGGGACCCAGATTTGAACCCAGTCCGCCAGGATGGCAAGCCACAGTTTTACCACGCAGCCATCCGGCCGACAATTATTAATAGATGAGCTAATGTTATCATCAATAATTTCATTACATAATGGTGCCATAAGGTTGAATTAAGCCTTAGGTACATTTCAATTTTTATACAGCCCACTTCAACTTGAAGACTGTTAATCCGGCCCTTGGCAGAAAATAATTGCCCACCCCTGATATAGAGTGTAAGCTAATTTTGTACTGATTTTTGAGTGTTGGATAAAATCCAACACAACCCTCGAGTCCGTACAAATGAGCACATTCTGAAGTTTGTCTTTCTCAATGTATTTTAAAGCCTGAATAACAGCGAAAACTTCCACCTGTACAATTGTACAGTTATTGTTAAGTTTAAAGATCGAACATTGCAATACCTCTATACCTCTAAGAACACAAAAGGCCAAGCCTACTCTGTCGTTAGATTTGGAACCGTCAGTGTAAATATGGAAGCTATTAGTATTAGTGTAAGAGATTATATAATTGTGATATTGTCGAGTTGGATGAGGAAGTGACTGGAAATCAACCGGAGTGTCAACAGGATAAGTTTTCCTGTGATATGTAATCCTACCCAGCTTAACTATGAAATATAACTCCATTTTCTCCTTTAACAATAGATCTAAAGGTGTTTTCCCAGAAAGAAGAATCACAGAATTTCTAAAAATGGTTTGATAACCCTTAATTTTTTAATACAAATACGGTGTTGAAATTTCAGTAGAAGGTCTCTAATTTTTAATTTATTGAGAGATTCCCCCCAGACAGGACTCGCATAAGCCAGCTGAAGTACAATCACTCCCTCATATATTGTCTCAATTATGTTAGAATTTAGTCCCCAATGTAATGTTGCGACCATTGTAAGTTTGTTAAGTAATGCCTCTGTTTTGCTGATTACATGTTGAACATGTGGCTCCCAAGACAAGTGTTTATTGATAATACAACCAAGATATTTAAAATTGTCAACATAGGTAAGGTCAGTACCGTAGAGTCTAAACGTGGGAAATGTAATCTTAATCTTGCGTGAAATTAACATGACGTTAGTCTTATCCGGATTAAATTTTAATTTATTCTCCTCACCCCAATTACTTAATAAAGAGAGTATTATATTCCCTTTATTCTCCATAGATTGAATATCATTATCCACAATGATCACCATGCAGTCATCAGTAAAACAGACAACATCGCACCCCGTTGGTAATTTTATTAAAGATACTATTCATTAAAATGTTCCAAAAACCAGGACCGCACGCCAATCCCTGTGGACATCCCATGGAAATGTTGCGTGTATGTGTGGTATTGATATGTGTCAGTGTTACCTGCCTCCCCGAGAAATAAACAACAGTCAGTCGATACAAGTTACATGGGCATTTGTATTTCCGCAAATTATATAAAATTTTAGGAATCCAAGCTCTATCAAAGGCGGAACTAATATCTAAGAAAATTAATAAACAATTACTCTTTTTAGAAAGAGCATTACTCGCATGATTTTTGACATAGAGTACCACATCGACTGTACTAGTTTGTGGTGTAAACCCATATTGTTTATTATGCAGCCTATGATGTTTGTGTAAAAAGTGATTAATCCTATTAATTAGTGCTTTCTCTAACACCTTGCCAAAAACCGGCAATAAACTAATTGATCGATAAGTGTTAGGTTTGTCCAAAACCCGTTTCCCCGGCTTAGGAATCAGCCTGCATATTGCCTTTTTCCAGATATTGGGAAACCTACCCTGTCGTAAGCATGAATTATAAATGGAAACTATGATATCTGGATGTAGTGAAAATATGTATTTGACAATTTCAGCAGTTATTAGATCGTGTCCCGGTGCCTTTTTGTTTGCTAAGCAGTATACAATAGTTTGGATCTCTTCGTGAGAGAACGGTAGGTCATCTTCGGGGTAAGATTGTTTACCACAGGACCTAATTAAGTTGTGTGTTCTGTTATCTTGTGTAGGATCATCCAATGGGAAAGAATAATCCATTATGACTTGAACCGCTCTATCAGAGCTAAAGCAAACATTACCCTGTGGATCCATTAAAAGTGTCTGTGGTGCTGTCTTTGAGTTATATAATTTTAGAAAGGAGTATACTTTACCCCACGGATTGCAATTACCCTCCACGTCACAAAACTCTTTCCATGACCTTGACTTACTATTACACATTTCTTTTTGGTATTGCCTTTTGCCCAACATGTATTCCTTACGTAATGTGTTGCGAGTGTGTTGGTTATGGCTAAACTGGAACTTTCTGCGTAAATTGTTTATTAAGTGCTTCTGTCTCGTGAGCTGTGGAGTCTACCATGGCACACTATGTTTTTTCTTACTGGCAAATGGAATGTATCTTTGACAGCAGTACTTAACGAGTGAAGTGTAATTGTTTACAATGCTATGAACATTATAGCCAAATTGCAGTTGATCCTGTATTTCGGTAATCCCTTCCACGTAGTCTAATTGAAAAGAGTCCCAATTAGCTCTGGAAATGTTGTATCTATTACTGTTGTATTCCTCAAATTGAATTTGGAAACATATATATGCGTATTGTGATAAGGAGTCATCCCTGCTAAGTTCCCACTGGTTGATGTATTTTGCAGCAATTCTATTAGATATTGTTAAGTCGATAAAGCTTTGACCTTGATGCCCCCTTAAAGTGGGTTCAGTATTATTATTATGAAAGACGAAGTTGTTTGTTGCTAAAAAGTCTAAAAATATCTCGCCACGTTTATAATCTATCCTCCCACACGGTTGACCTAGCATTAGAGACTAACCCGATAATCATTGGGTAAGTCATTTTGGTAATAATGTTGTGAAGGATGTCGCATTGTGTCGTAATGTCCCTAGCTGGAGTGAAGTATGTAGAATTCAGTATTAATTTGTGTTTGTTATGTTCAATTAAAATTAGGGTTGCCATATCTAGCTGGGACCTTGTCGGGACACTCTGAGATGGGGTGTAGAAATATCATCACTTTTGGATAAAACTTTTCTAACTTTTTTCTTAATTAATTCTTTCAGGTTGCTAAAGTTCGTGAAGTATTTCCATCTAAAAGCAAACATGATGTAATTTTAGTTCTTCAGTATTATGAATTTGATGAAAATGCAGCTATTGGTGCCTTTACGGAAGGTGAGTTAAGATTTAATAAGTCTAATAATCAATACATGTTCTTAATTAACAAATAATAATCAATATTTAAAAATTAATAAAAATTTTTACATTTAGAAATTTATTTTAATTAATTTTTAAATATCTTTATTTTTCTGTTTATTTAATATTCAACTATGAACTTTCAAGAATGTCTTTAAGTAGAAATATTATTTTTTGTTCTAATTATATATGTTACAAGACAAACCCAAATTCAAGAAATACTAGAATTTCCTAGTCAAAAGGTGAACATCCTAATGCTTGTTGGACGTTTTAGTATTTCCTAGGCTTAATATTTCCTAGGCTGAACTCAAAATGACACATGTTTTATTCAGAGTCTGGAATTTCTAGTTTTTCCTAATCGAAACCGGAAGTGGCAAACAGTTAAAACAAAAGTCTTCAATTCTCATGTATTCCTGCTCAGAGTTTGATATTTGCCACAGAAATTTTTTTTTTAGAGAATATCTGCAAGATAAACAAACCTCATTCAGGAAGGCTGCAATCCGTGCCAATGAAATGTACACAGAGCTAAACCTTCTTTCAATGCATGAAGCATTATGTTTGTGCAAGAAGAATAACATTTTTTGTAATTCTAAAGGCCACAAAAACCTACTTTTCAAAAATAAATAATAGGTACCTACTTGTGTTTTTCAACTTTTTAAAACTTTTTACTTTGTAAAAACACAACTCAAAAGCCAAATAGTAAGAAAAACCGTTTATTTTATGTTGAACTCTGACTAATAAAAATATTAAAATATTTCTCCATAAAAAATAAAAAATTGGCAATTTCAATTCTTTAGAGTCAATCATGTAATAATGAATGAGTTTAGCTCTGTTTTATTTTTTAAAGAACTGAAAAAATAAAACAGCTAACTCTCATTCATTATGTTCATTATTAAAATAGAGCTAACTCTTCATGCATTATGTTCATTATAATAATGTTTTTAATCAATTAATCAACAATTTTTATATTCACAGTATTACCATAAATACAAACATAAAAACATAACTAGGTACCTGTTATTTATTTTTGCAAGGTAGGCTTTTGTGGCATTTCGAATTACACAAAATGTTATTTTTTTTGCACATGCATAATTTAGATATACTTTGCTTCAGCACAATGCTTAAATAAATTTTTGAATAAAAAATGTTCTGCATTTAAAGCGAATTTAGTCCTATGTACGTACTTTCATTGGTGTAGATTGCAGCCTACATCAATAAAATTTGTTTATCCTTCCAATATTCTCTAAAGAAAGAAATTTTTGCTGGCAAATATCAAACTCTGAGCAGGAATACATGAGAAATGAAGACCGTTGTTTTAATTGTTTGCAACTTCAGGTTTTGACTAAAAAAACTAGAAATTCCGGACTTTGAATAAAAAAATGTTCAATATTTCGAGTTCAGCCTAGGAAATATAGAATGTCCGACAAACATTAGGATGTTCTCGTTTTGACTAGGAAATTCTAGTATTTTCTGAATTCGAATTTGTTCTGTAACATATACACAAATATTTTTTATTCCATCTTATTATTTTAAAAGTTGATGCATCAGTTTGTCTGTTATTTTTAAAATTAATAATTGACAAATTTCTCATATTTTGTCTGAAAATATAATGAGAAAATGGTTCTACTTAAAGGTTTATAAAAATACGTTTATGGTTAAAATCTGTAAATATTGAAAATTAGGCTTTTAAATAATTTTACAAGCTTTCAGTCCAATATACAATACACTTCTTATTTGATCTTGCTTTTAATTGGCCTCTATTGTAACCAGCTACATTTTTGTTGAGCAGAATTGTGGATGTATGAGTGAAGATAAAAAAATAAATCATTTGGAAAGAAGATAGTACTTGAAACTGTGACCATATACAAGATATCAAACAACAAGATAATTCATCTGCCATTGATATAGATTTTATGATAAATATGATTTTCTTTTAGAAAATAAATTTAAGTCAAAAGACAAATGAAGATTACTGATTTTTTATCTAAATAATCATTATATATAATATATATATTTTTAATTTACAACTTATAAATGGTATTTTTCAAGTGTTTTTGATTAACTGGCCATACATGTATCTGGTCTGAAATCCATATGGGCCATTTAATCAGGAGTCTATTGTAAATGTATAACAATTCCATTAAAATTGTTTTGTGGAATTAATTAAAAAAGGGGACTGGATCAGCTATGATTCACTGTATTGCAAGGATGGTCAATGCATCAATCAGCAAGCCATGAGAGTAGCTTGTGGTGGTCTGTCATATTTTCTGTATTGAAAATTATTATTGTTTGAAATTACTGGCACTTTATAGACTGCCAGTGATTTCTGAAATGAAAAGTACTCTCAAACCTAAAAAGGTTGGCTACCACTGCTGTATTGGATGAAATTATGCAGGAGAGTGACAATTCGTGTGTTTAATCTGATAGAATCTTCAATATAGTTACACAATAAATAATTTTAATGTTTAATCCATTTACAGTTAATCTCATTAATATTGTCAAGCATTCCCTGCAGCCAGTATGTGCAATTTAGCCTAATCGATATTCATAAATTTATTAAAATTCCTCTTTTATTTTTCATCAAAAAAATTTCAAAATTTTTCAGTCATTAATTCATTCATTCCAGGATATGAAAATTTCCAGATTACCTGTCAGCTCTGAGAAATGAAAATTCTTGTTTTAGATTATCCTATATTTCATTATTTCATATTTTTTTTTGTTTTCTATATATGTTTGTAAATTATTGTTGTATTTCATTAAAAATATTGCTATCCAAAAATATTACATACTACTACTAAAAAAATACTACTAAATTCTATTATATATGTTGATTTTTTTCATGTCTAGATTTATTTTGAAGCTAGGACCTATTCTTTATTGATTTATTTGATTTTGATCTTACCCTATCTCTACATAACTAGTTTTCACAAAAGATTTTTTTACATATAACTTTTTCTAATCTTTCATTTTATTTGAAAATTATTTATTTATCCTTTATTTTGTATAGTTATTAAATTTCAAAGCATGAAATATTTATTTATTATGATTTACAAATTATGAATATGTTCTCTTTTTACTAGTAATTAAATGTTTTTTTACAATGTAACTAAAATGTTCTTGAAAAAATTTTTTAATGATAATCCCAAAAAATGAAGATGTATTATTATATAAAAATATCTGCCCTTACATAAAGATGATATGCTTCCTTCCAATTGCTTTATCAAGATGTAGAATGATTGTATTCATTAATATGTTACATGCTGAGAGTTAAAAAAATGATTATATTATTTATTTATACAATATAAGCAAGCTGGCTAATTAAGTAATTGAGCATAATTAATATTCATAAAATTAAAATTGTCATACCTTGCTTAATTTTCATCAAAATTTCTCAAAATTTTATTGTTTATTTTTGTTCTCTTTCTAACAGTGTATTGTTGTTATTTTTTCTTGAATTTGTTTTTTCAGAAATTTTTGCTCATATGTGAAATCACTGAAAACAATATTTTTTTTTAATATATGAAGATTTTAATTATCTAATGAATAATTGATAGTTTTGGATAGCTTCTGAATAAAAAACATGCCATGAATGAAGAAAATGAGACCATATTTTAAAAAAAAATTGATAAAAAAAAATCAGTTTATGCAAACTTTGATTAATGAATATTAAGATATATCATGTAATTACTTCAAAATTTATATTAATTTATTGAAGTATTATCATTTTTATGAAAAATTATATTTATTGATATATTTTTTTATTTCATTTCAATAATTTTTAATTGAATTTATATCAAAAAATCTAATGTAAACAAATCAAAAGCAAGAATCTTCTCTCATACATAAACAGCTATATATTCTTTACTTTGCTCTAATTAGACTCCACAATGGTATATGCACACATCATCCCAATACTACACTTCCTGGAATGTAATAGGCCTGACAACAAGAAAAGCATGGGAAAGGAGTAGCAGCAAAAAAACAAGTGTCATGCCTCTTTTAATGGCAAATTATTGATTTATATTAGTATTTTTTTGTTTTTTTTTGACAAAAATACAGTGAAAATGGAATAAAAAAAATTAATGATTAGTAAAATTATTGCCTATTTTAATAGAATTAAGTAAAATTTTAATATCTATAATATTAAAAATTAATTTTTGGAAAATAATTTTGGTTATTAACTTTATTTTAATATATAATCTGAACAACATGAAAACAGTAATCTAGAATATAGAGAAAAGAGAGGAAAAAATGGTGATTTTTCTGAAAAATATTCAATAATATAAATTTTGGCGAAAAAATATTTAGTAATCATGAACAAACTCATATATTGTTTTTCGAAACCCTAAATCATCACTGTATCTAGAATGAGGCAAGCAAGGCAGTTGCTTAGAGTAAAATTTATGAGAGGTGCAAAAATGCAATTGCAATTTCACACAAAAGCTTAATTATATATATTTTGACAATATTTCGTGCTGTAGAGTTGGTCTACAAAGATATAATGGTTTCAAACGAATAATGCAAATAGTGAGAAGATAGTTTGAGATAAATATTCCAGTAGAGTTTATAGGCAAGGAAAAATGAAACAAAAAAAAAATTAATTTAGAAGAATCAGATGATGAGGAATTTACATTACACTAGTAAACCTGTTGCAGCTACGGCAGCAATAAAAGAATATGTTGGTGATCGATGAATGATTTTATAATTTAATGCAATTATTAAGCAAAATTTCTTTATTATTAACAAAGATTGTCTTATTAATTAAGAACATATTTCTTTATAAAAATTAATTACGGAATTTTCGGAATAACTATAAAGTACAAATTATAAATTATCTGAAGCAGTTGCTGATGATGATGCAATATATAATTAACTGTGAGGAAATACATTTTTTCTAAATAAATTCCAATTGAATTCAGAGATTTGTCTTGAATCTTAATTATTTGATTCCATTTGGGAACCTCTTCGATATTCAAATGGAAAATATTGATTACTTAAGTCATTCTGAGAATTAAAGCATGTTCGCACTTTTGGCACATATTGCTTCGTCTCCTTCCAATCATTTTCTCAACGATTAATTTAGTGCTATTGGATAATCAGTCTGCACTCAGGTGTCTTATTTCTTAACAATGTTACAACAATGTTACAATTATTCTGCATTTTATATCCAATTAATTAGGAGTAATTCCAGAAGTTTCTATTGAATTTAATTAAAATACTCCACTGGGATTAAAGTGTTTTGCCAGGGGCGTTAAAAGATGTTGCTGGGCCCAGGAGAAAAATTTACATGGTGAAATAATTTTAAAGTTATAAGGTTGTAGCAGTTTATTATCCCATTTTGGACTCTAAACTTCAGCACCTTCCTTCTACGATTAATTAGCCTGTAGAAAAATTTCAGGATGATGTTAGGCCCCTTTGAATCCTGGACCTGAGAATTTTACCCCATCATCCTTCTCTAGTTGGCCCTGCTTTCACTGCTCATTTGAAAGTGTATTTGCCTTGAGGCACACTGCCTGACTGCCATGAACACCACTTAATCTTTCTTGACGTCATTAGACATTCTATCCACTGGCAAACAATCATACAGTTTAGAAATAGGAAATTCAGTTGTTTTTCTTGCTCAAAAATGTGATGTCAATACATGGTGGATCTAAAGTCGTTCAGATACATTACTATGGGTATAATTGCAATGATTATAAAGCCCACAATAATTGTACAAAATGAGAGAGATAATCTATAGATAGGTGAAAGTTCATAAAAGAATCAGAGGTGAAATTTGGTACAGAATTATAAATATAAAGCCCACAATAATTGTACAAAATGAGAGAGAATATAGGTGAAAGTTCATAAAAGAATCAGAGGTGAAATTTGGTACACCTTTTCATACGAATCTTTAATGCAATGGAATCAATGACTGTACATTAAATTGTGTGTGGATAGGGTGGATTGTTAACTCTAATAAATAGTCATTGTTATAGCAATATACTTGAATATATCACTGATTTGACACCTGTTCTTTTTGTGATTGTTGACTTATAGATTGACTTCTAGTTCTAGTTTGGTACTACTTACATTGACTTTACAAAATTAAAATTATACCATCTGGTGGTTTGAATTCATCTTGCACGCAAGTTATTTTGTGTATTTATTGTGTCTATTATTATTATTTTGTTGTTTTATTACTGTTCTTTAGTCTAACTGATGATGAAATCTACATGTGCTAATTTGTTGTTCGTAGAAATGATCGTTGGCATATAGAGTGCATCGTGAATGTTTTCACGAATAGAACTTCCTAATTTTGACACATGATTATAGATTGAAAACATCTTGACCAACTGAGAAATCTGATTTGTAGAAAAATTTAAGAATCGACATATTTTGGTATTTCGATTATAGGCATGAGATGTCAATGAAACGGACAGACTGTAATTGGACTAATTGATGATCAACTACTCACTCACCACCTCTGAATTTCCCTAAAATCATTTGATAAAGCTATCCAGTGGTAAATAGCAGGTTAGAAAGGGAATATTCTATTTTATTTTCATGTGCGAGAAACAGCATCACGTCACAAACATTGCTGACAAAAAAAAATAGATACATTAAAATGGAAGATGTTTGTAAAATTGATTTGATTTTTGTGTTATGGTAATTAATTATTCTATATCCTCCTTATCTACTAATTAATGCATAAGTATTGTCTGAAAGATAAGATTTAATAACCTACCAGAAAGCCCACATCTCAGGAGGACATATTGCGCCATCTACCGAATAAGTTATAAAATTGTGCTATATTTGAATTTTTTAATTTTTTTAGAACAGGTATTTAAAAAAAATATTTATTAGTCACAAACTCTAAGTTCAGCTCATAGAAACTCAAATCAAAAGGATTTATAAAGTTTCATTGTATAGTCTTCGAACTATTTCAGTCTGAAGTTGTACATGACACTAATGAGGATAAACAAATTATATACATAGATTACATACTCAAATAAAAATGTTTTCAACATAGAAATAAAAGAATTAATAAATGCTATAATTTCACAATTAAAATAGAGAAGTGCAAAGTTGAATGGAATATCTTCAGATTTTCAGTTTTTAACTGGAAAAATTTCTGTCATTGGATATAGAAGATCAAAATCAAGCAGCTGTTAATTTGTCTCTTAAATATCCAATTGACTTAAATTCTGTAGTTTTCTTCAGAAATATGTAGCTGTGAAAATCATGCAATTTCTATTATTCCAGATATTAAAACAGTAACAAATTTAAATTTATTGCAAATCATACATGACTATAACTTTTAGTGCACTCTTACCCAAATATAGAAATTGCTTTAAGAATATTTTAAAAATTTCCTGTTACCATAGCTTCTGCTGAAAGAAGCTTTAGCAAGCTAAATTAAGAATTATTTGAGATCTTAGCTTGCCCAAGAAAAAGATCTAATACATCAATTCTATCAATAGAGTGAGATAATTAGTCAAGTTGATTTTGAAACAATAATTAATGATTTTGCATCATTGAAAGCAAGAAAAAAAGAATTCCACTGTACTTATTTGAGGAATCATAATACAGTGTATACTGAAAAGTTGACGTTATTATGATTTCATTTCAGTTATGACATAATTATTGATTCTTATTAAAATAATAAGCAAAATAAAAGCCACTTTCATTTATTTGAGGTATTTGTAATGAAATATTGTAATATTGCAAACATCTTTAATAATTCATTATCCTTCTTCCTGATTTAATAAATTTAATTGGAAAACAGATCTTCACAAGAGAGTGATATTATTATTAACTATTCTTAACAAAATTTTACTATGAAGAGCTGTTTTTTTCTGTTAAACATCTTTAATATTTTAATAGTTAAAAATAAAAACAGAATTGTTTTAAAATTAGTTTTCCTTTCATTAATTAATAAAATTTGTTCAAATAGATGGAGCTGCTCAAGCCTTGAATGACTGGAATGTCACTAGTAATAATAAATCTAAGGTAAGAATAATTAATATTTTTAGTTTATTATTTTAAATTAATTAAAACTTCATTTTGATAGACTAATAGTAAAAATAAAAAGAAAAATAAAAAAAAGAATAAGAAGGAAGCAGTTACTAGAGAAAATACACAGTCCAATGAAGTACTGACTAGCAAAGAAAGTATTGTAACAGATTCTCAAGTAGAAGTTTCTACATCGTTGGAACAACCACAAGAAGAAAATCATATTGATGATCAGAGTAAGCTTCAAGAAATTACTTAACATTTGCTAATTTGTAGGAAATCTAGTTGCATGTTGACATGCATTAAATGACACTCTGGAATTAGAATTCTTAATATATGTGTTTGAGTTACAAATTTTAATTCATATGCAAGTTTTGTTCATAAATTGGAAAGTTTGTAACTCAAAGTTATACTTATGATGAGCTAAATGTTACCAAACTGTTTATACTATATTTGAAATATATGTTACTAATTGGACCAATTAGAGGTATTTTATTTCAGATTTAAATATAAATATAAGCAATCCCTATATAACATGGTTTTACTCTAATACTGTTAGAAAATTGTGGCAATTCTTGCATAACACAATACTTATTAAAAGAATGTTTAGCTCTAGTGAAAAACCCTGTTAATTGGATATAATTTTTCAAAATTTCTAGATTTCACTATTGACTTGTTAGCCATCATACAAAAATATTATTGGGAAATCCCATATTTTATATCATAGTTTATTCTCTTTCAACTGAAAAGAGCACAAATTTCAAAAGAGAGCTTCAAAATTGCTTAACTCTACCATGAAATTTACAAAGATCCATTATGAAAAAGCCAAAAATTTAGATTGAAAAGCCTTTTAATTACTGAATTTTTAAAAAAGCTAATTTATTCAAAAAGATATACAAAATTTAGATGTTTCAGGAGAAAGTTCTGATATTGAAGACATTCTGCAACAGAAAAAGCATCTTTGTTTGATTTTACTTAGCATTGATGGAGGGTAAAATGTAAATGAACATGCAATATCTATATACAAATAGTCCTCAACCTACAACCACTCATACTTATGAAGTATGAGTTGTCATAGGTTAATAGATTAGATATCCATTATACTTAAATGATGAAATCCATTAATTCTGTAAATGGTCAATGTAATTCAATGAATTGGAGTCCCTGTCCCAATGATAGGATATATGGAAGGCATTCTTTTTGTGTCTAATTCTTGTAGTTTTGAGTTCTTTGTTTATTAGAATAATATTTTGAGTTCTTATAAACATTATAAGTAAGAAAACCATAAAATTTGGATATTTTTGATTTCCAGTTAGTCTGACTTATGATGGTAGGATTCAAATCAACTGCATCATAAGTCAAGTATTATCTGTATATGTATTGAAATTTGTAAGATATTTGCTCAGCCATTACTATTTTTACTAAAGATTAAGTTTCCAATAGTTATAAAAATAAAATTTGTATATTTTTATTTAAGTTTTGGAACATAATGGTATATCTTTTTGTTTGATTCTTAATCCCATATAAAATGATTTTTCACTACCTGAGATTTTATAGGAATCTAACTACAGTGTTATAAAAGAATAATTTATAATCTGCTATAACATAAGAAATTGTTACATTCTACCATTGTGAAATACAGTAGAGTTAAAATTATTCAAGGTAATGTGAACCGAGAAAGCCTCGGATAATCAACAATTTGGATAGTGTTGAAAGTTTAGTAAGTTTATTATTAAATAAATTGGATTTGAATACAGTAACCCAGGTTGGCAACCAGCAGCTCGCAGGCTTCACGTGGCTCATATGTGCATTTTTGGCAGCTCATAAATGGTTGACCATATTTACATAGCATGTGGACTGTATGTTGAATTATTTGAATAATGCATTTTATAATATGAATAATAAATTAAAAATAATTTTATACTTACACTTTGTGATATTGCCATGCAACTTGGCACGAGTCATCAATAGTAGAGATAACAAAAGCGACCTCATACCTCAAGTTATAAAGTAGAAATAGATAATTTGACTATGGAAAAACAATCGCAAAAGTACATTAAGCAAGAAGATAAACATATTGTGATGTATAAACCATACTATTTAGTTTTTATATGAGAAGTTTTCATTCAGTTTCATTTCTTGTTTATTTCATATCTTGTATTTTAAATATTACTATATTTTTTAAGACTGATATAATAAAAATTGATGACAAATATTTTTCACTTATTATTTTTCTCCTAATTAAATACTTGCAGTCCAATTATTAATAATAATAGTTTAATGTAGCCCATAAATCTGAAAAGGTTGCCAGTCCCTGCACTAACAAATGATGCACATACTATTTTTAGATTAAACATACCTATTGAATAAAATGACATTTATTGTATAATTTTAAAATGAATTGTCATTTGATGTGTGGAAGTTTTTAAATTTTTGAAATAAAGCAATTTTAAATAAATTTAAAGATTTTGTAATTTGTGTAATTTAAAGCACTTTTAATTTTATTTACAACTGTTTTATTATAAAAATTAAAAATCAACAGGAAGTAAATGATAATTTCTCAGTTGGTGCAGAACTTTGATTAAATAAGACTTTGTTAATTGAGACTCTATTATACTATAAAATTACATATTTACTACACATAACCTGCTCATAAATAAGCAAAAATCTTATGATTTAACCTATAACCTTAAAGTATCACTGGAAAAATTCCTCTGAACTTGTATAGAGAATCATTAGATGAAAGTCATTATTAGGTTATTGTACCACTTATGGATTTTGTGTTTTTAGAGGAACTAGAATTTCAATTTAATTTTTATTCCTTAATACTTTTGCTGCCAACCATTTCAATTACCACCTACACCATCATGCCAGTAATGTTTTGTAATTAAACCTAATTGATATTCAGAAATTTATAAAACTTCATATCTTGTTTTTTTTCCATCAAAAATATCTGAAATTTTTACTGTTTATACTGTTTTTATGTTCCTTTTTACCATTACTATTATTTTTTATTTATTTAAAAAAATATTCATTGCATATATTATGCGTTTTTTTTTACCATTACTATTATTTTTTATTTATTTAAAAAAATATTCATTGCATATATTATGCCCGATTTTATACTATTGTGTTTGCAATTTTTTTAAGTATCCAGTCAAATTATTATTTCTTTCTGATAGCTGTGTCCTTCCTGAATAAAAGAAGCTATGAATGATGTATTTCTGTCCATATTTCAATGTAAAATTATTTAGTAAATTAGTAGCATTGTACAAATTTTCTTAGCAAAATTTTTCTGTATATTTTCATAAAAAATGCTTAAATTTATATTAGATAATATTTTTAAGCAATTGTTTACATTAAGTTATATTTTTACTTGACATTTTGATATTTTTTTATTTTATTTTACAATAATATATGATGTTTTTTTCAAGACTTAACTTCCAAAGTGTAAAAGTACTCTCCTCCCACAATAACAGCTATAATCTTAGTTTTTTAACTCTTATTGGTTCAAGATATACTTTTTCTGCCAATAAGAGACAGTATTCAGCTTAATAAGTGGAACAGAAATTTCTCCCAGAAGGAATTGGTGACAATTCTTAGCTAGCATGCTATGCCCATTAAGAAGGCAATGCCAAATTTCATACCAGTTTGAAATTTGGTATTGTCATGGTGAAATAATATGCCTCTTCTGTTAATCAGTTCTAGTCTCTTCTGTTTGATGGAATAGCTCAGTTTGTGCAATTGGTGGCAGTGTAATTCTAAATTAATTGTGGAATTGTTTGGTAGAAGTTCAAAAAAAAAAATTCCCTTGAAATCCCACCAAACAAAGAGCATAACTTTTTTGATGAATATTGTGTTTTGGAGTGCTTTGAGTTGGCTCATCTCTTTTGCTCCATGATCGCTTGCATTCAACTTTGTTGTAAACAATCCATTTTTCATCACCAGTTATGATATGCTTCAGATAGATATCATTTTTTTCACATTTGAGCAACAAATCACAGATGTCAGTGTGATGGAGCAAATCCCTTTCTTTGAGAACATGTGGAACCCAAATATTGAGCTTTGAAACGAAACCAAGTTATTTCAACTAGTCGTGAAAGGTCAAATTCAAAAAATTCAATTATGTAGCAATTTCTCATGTCGTTATTCATAGGTTTGCTCCAACCAATATCTTTATTTTGTGATCATCAGCTTCAATTAACTTTTCAGAACATAACAATCCCAATCTTTAATATCAAAATTGTCTGAATGAAATTTTTCAAACCAATTTTGGCACTGATGTTCTATCTGTTACACATCTTCTCTATATACTTCACTTAAGGTTTTTCTTGCTTGAACAGCATTCTTACCTTCTTGGTAATAAAAAAGCAAAACCTGTCGAAAATCTTCATTTTATTTTCCATTTTGATATGACACCTCTGAAAAAAACAATGCACAGAATAAAAAAAAAATGTTTTTATAAATAAACTTAGAAATTGTCAGCTGTCAAAATATATAATGACAATAGGGTTTATAATGAAGTTGGCTTGTTAAAAATACAACTAACAATACTTGTGGAAAAAAATGAAATTACTTTCCGAACAACCCAATAATAATCCTCCTCCTGTATAATTTTTTAAATTAACAATAAATGTAAGATTTTGTTCTATAATAGTAGATGGTATTATTAAATTATTGTAAATATTCCAGTAAAAATAAACTTAGAATAACTTGTCCTAATTACTAATAGAATTAATTTTTAATATTGATATATTGATACAGAAGATAAAGAACCTGAATCGAGGATTGATGCTTGTCCAGAGAATACAGAAGTTTCTAATCCTCCAATCGAAGAAAGTGAAACACAAGAGGCTAGTACCACAGAATGTCAAAAAATTGAAGAAGAGAAATCAGAATCAGAAGAAATAAGTCAGTTATCTCAGCCAAGGTATTTATATTATTTAACATTGACAATTAACCATAAAGTTTTTGCTTCTATATCAATTAGTTTGTTTGGATTATATATCGAGTTAAACTTTTATGTAAAAGTCAAACCATATTTACAGAATAATTTCTATGAAATATTTATGGAATATAAATATATAAATTTTTCAATAATGAAATATATTATTGAAATATTTTCTATAAAATTTGATGTAAAATTAGTTTTCTATGAAAAATGATATAGGATTTTTAAAATATTTCATTTTAAAATATTTTGCATTCTATGATTATATTGATATATGTCACGTAATAATTAATATGTATTCAGATAAAAAAACTAAACAACAGTACTAACTCTTAAGACATTAATTACAAAAATTCTAAGACAACATAAATTTGATGATTTGCATTATCTTGTGTTGTTTCCTACTTATTTCATTTTCCCAAACCAAATTTATTAATCAAAGTAAAAAAATTTATTTCTGTTTATTATGTTGCTTTTATATTGTCAATAAATTGGTATTTAAGTTGCAAAGAATTTGTATCTCAAATACCTATAGATTGTCTTGCCTCCAAACACTTCTTCTCTGATCATTACAGATTAATCCTGGATTCTCTGGATAGAAAGCCAGACTGTTTCCACCAATTTATAGAGAAGAACAAATCAGCTATGTGAAAATATTACATTTTATTCTGAATGATTCAGAATCTATTCCAATTTCCATATCACAAATTTTTCCAAGATCTGGGCCTAGCTTGTTGCTCCATTCTTCTTTCATTTGGTTATGAAGTGAAGAATGGGGGGGTCAATAATCTTACTATAGATATAAGCAGGTCAAAGTGGATGTTGGAAAAGCACTGCCATGTAGTAACCTCTGATAGGAAAGCAACATAAACAAGAGGGGAGATCATTGCACAGGTGTGAGTGGTGGCCTAAGATAAGCATAGACGAAAGTTGCTGACAGAACAATGAAGGACAAATCAATTTGAAAGTGAGTTTACCTTTTTCTTAACAGATAGTCAGGATATAAGTGCCACTCCAAAAGTCAATGCTATTGCCCAAACAACAAGGAAATTCAAGTATTATGGCAATTAACTTGATTCTGAAAATGCTTTTGAGGTAATATACTCCCTTGATGATGAAGTGTTTAAATGCAATAATCTTATTGAAATTTGGAAGCAGTGTGTGAAGAATTTGATTTTAACCTAAGGCTGCAAATCAGATATTAACAATTTCAAAATTGATGAAGAGATTGAACCTATTGAAGTTATACTAAAATTCTTGAGAATATTGAATTGAGCATTCATATGAGGGGCAAATGCAACAACAAGACAAGAAATAAAGAGAATACTTGCTTGCTTTTAGGCAATTGAAGACAAGAAATAATATTTATCTCATAAGAATCAATACTTGATTTTTCTTAACCATGATCAAAGATTTGTTCATTACAATTCCTGTCCTTGAAAATTAGCTATTATCCAAATGGTCTGACTATAATTCGAGAGAAAATGTCCTTTCCTCCTCAAATTATTGTTTGATTTATTAGGCTTCATATTTTTGAAAATATAACTTACAAAATAAATATATATATTTTTGGTCAAGAATGGAGATAAAGCAATTAGAAATGTTTAAATTTGTGGCACTTGAATACCATAGATACACTGCCTAATCAAGAACTCCCAAGCTCTAGATATAGAATCCTTATCTCTAGAATTAATTAACTTTCATCCTGGCTACAGAAGTAAATCTTCCAAATCTCGCTAAAATCATTGTCTCACTGCATTCTAACAAATTAAGATTCAACTTTCATGATTGCAGAGTAAAATATACTAGACAGAAATTTCTTGGAAAACCGGTAGTGGGAGTTTCAGTAAGCATGTCACACCTATTTAAATGGCAGATGATTATTTGTTTCATATTTTATTTTTTTCCTAAATAGCAGTGAAAATGTAACAGAAAATTAATGATTAAGAAATAATAATATCTATTTAAATAAATTAACAGAATTAATGTTTAAAAATGTTAAAATAAAAACACTAACTTTAATTATTAATGTATAATAGTTTTCAATTTTAACTGTTTCATAGTTCATAATATGAAAAATTATTTTCTCTTGGAATTTCAGAATTAAATTCATTTCAATATATAATTGGAACAAAATGAATATTATAATCTAGAAAATTGAGGAGGGCCAAAAAATGGGATTTCCATGAATATTGGATTTCCATTCAAAACAACTTTTATAAAAAGTTTGTAAAAAAGTACATAGATATTCATTATGTAATGCCAGTAGAAAGATATGAATTTCAATATTTATTTTCTTTGTTTTATAACTTTTGAAGGACATGTTTACACATCAGTAATCCTCCCTATATTTATGACTAGACATGTATACACATTAACAGCATGTAAAGATTAATGCAGATTTATTAGTATACTTAAGCAATTCCAGTTTTGCTGAAGTTTGTTGATTAATGCAAATATTATTTGTAATTATTTAGCAATAACTTTAAAAAATATTTATTTATAGCAAACAGCCTGATAATCCTCAAATTCAGACTACTGTGCAGCCAAGGATACCATCTGTCACACCAGAAGATAGTAATTTACCCACTTCTTCCTCCTCTTCAACATCTTCCAGATGCCAAGGAAGAAAAGGTATATTTTGTATGAAATAAATAAAAGGATCAAAAAATGAATCTTAACACAAAATATTATCAAAACATCAAATGTTTAACTAAGCTTTTATTTTTATAGGATTAGAGAAATGTTTAAAAGATCTTTCACGACAGACAGCAGCACTACAACGAATACACAATCTTTTAGAAGAAGAATTAGAGAATTCTGATAAAAGGATAAAAAGTGCTTTTCAAGAAGTTCAGAAATTGTAAGAATTTCATTGTTTTTATATATTTGCCTTTAAAAAAAATTTTAATTTTATAATTTTCATGATATTTAATTAAAATTATATATAAAAACAACCTTTATTCAATTTAGATTAGAAGAAAGACAAACGCAGGTAGCTCAAGAAATGGAAAAAGTGAAGAAAGATGCAAGTATGTAAAAGTCACTTTCTTTTATGGATAGTACTATTTTATATTAAAAAATTCAGAAATATTTGTTGATTATCTTTTTTTAAAAATTCTATATAAATTCAATTGTTATTTTTTGAAATGAAATTGCAACATCAAACCTTTATCTTAAAAAAATTTACTAGTCAAGCACAATTTTTTTTATAGGTTTGCACAAAAAAAAGTGCTTGATTAGTAAATTCTGTAAAGCAGAAAGATAGTTTTACTAGAACTTCAGTCTTATTAATTTATAAAGGTATTTCGAATACTTATATTTATAGGTATTTCGGATACTTATATTAAAAAATCAGTTGGAGAATTCCTGACTTATCTCGAGTTTTGTAGAATTTTTAATATTCAAAATTTAGTAGGGCCCTATAAATCAGGGAGATAGGCTCCAAGATCCACAGATAATAGCAAATACTATATAATGTGCATGCTGTACATATCTATGATAAAGTTTAATTTATAAATTAGGCACAATAAGAATTAATAACAATAACTAATAATAAAATAGAATAATAATAATAATAATTGTGGTCTCTCTCTCTCTTTCTTTCTAAAATATAGTTCATTTATTTATTTTGTTGTCTTCATTCTTCTTGTGATGATGTGATCAAATGAGTTTAAATTATGAGTGTTTATTGTGTTTCTGAATTTTTTATTTCATTTTTGGATCCCACAGCTTGTTCTGTGAAGTGTTCATTATCTTAACATGAAAAATCTTTTGCGAAAGAATTCATTATCTGAACAGTTCATTAACCGATCACCCACTGTACAAATAAGCATGCATTTCAGAATCACTTTTTCTGGAAAAACTTTTACTGAGTACTTTCAATACATCTGTTTCAATGCAAGTTACATCAGAATGAAAGAATACAAAAGTTTAAAATTAAATATGATGCAGATAATACAGTAATGCATTAAGTTATATTGTCATAAGTTCTGAGATCAGTGACAATAATCAGATGATGTATGTCAAGACAGATTTTTCCCATAAATTCAATGTTAAAATGAATGAATGATTCAGAAAAATAAATTTTGACTTAAGAAAAATAGTTAAATTCATTCTGTACTTAAGAAAAATTTTAAAAAAGAAAAAGGAAATTGATAAACAAATGAAAATTTAAGGAGAAAGAACTTCTACATATTTGATCAAATGTAGAAAAATTTACTCCTGCCACTTTTTATTTAGAAAAGTATATAGTACAAATCTGTAAAGAAAAAAACTATGGATATGAATGTATTTTATCTAATTCTTGTGAACTTAGAAATCTTAACTGACATTAAATATCTTGAAGTAATATAAATACCAGCCTTTGGCCTAGTCTGATAAATTTCCACATTGCTCATTACATGAGCTTCTCGAAGTGGAATTCTGCCAGATGCCACTATAGTCTAACTGCTCTGAGTTTGCACTAGATATGAAAGATATCTTTAATGCTTAATTTATATTGAATTTTATGAAAATATATAAGTTAGATAAACACCTAGTTCTCATTTTATGCGCATTCCATTTATATTTTCTTTGAGATAGACATTCGAAGTAAGTTTCACCTCTCAGATACTCAAAAAAATTTTCATAGATGTGCACTTTGGAAAAAATAGAAAATTATATGCAATGAGAATTGCAAAATTTTATCCAATAGGCCAGAAAAAGAAGCTATATCCAACTCAGCTGGTATAATACATTAGCTCCTCAACATCTGAGTGTTCAGCATTCACGAATTGAAGTATTCACAAGATAGCCATAAAACTTGAACATATATTGATTTCTACAAAAAATCACAAAATGTAAGATGAATTGTTTCACAATCATGCAAAAATATATATCAGCTCAACTTGCACAAAATGCAAAGAAAAGCAATTGAGCAAACAAATAATGATTTGAAATTATTCTTTTGTAACATTGTTGAATACTTTATCATTGCCCCATTATGCATATATTTGTATATATTTTTGTATCCTCAGAAGCATGCACAAAATGTTAAATGATTTTATATTTAAATATGATACAGTAAATACTATATTGTACATTATTTTTTTTATCTTATGTTATATAAATCATGCTCCTCTTATAAAGATTTAATCTATTTCTTATAAAGATTTTTAATAACTAGATAAGTTTGTGAATGTTTTGGAAATGCTCCACATTGAAATACATATTAAAGAACTCTCGTTTTGCATATTTTCAATTCGTGTGATGCTTTCCATTCAGATATTGTATACATGAAATAACTTTTCATTGTTACTATAAAATAAATTAAAGAAATAACTAATAATTTGATATATAAATATCAATAAATCAAAGATGATTCATTGTGTTTAAAACTGAAATTAAAAAATATATATAGGGTGCATCAGCTAAATCCGGACAAAATAGACAATATTTAATTAAACAAAATTTTATTTAACAAAAAGAATAAAATCATCAAAAATTATATCATTTGGGGATCCCTTTAGATTAAAAGAAAATTATCATTTGCACATTAATTTTGGATCCCTTTAGATTAAAATTATCGAAATTATCATTTGCACATTAATTTTGGATCTGTTTAGATTAAAATTACTTCGATGTAATTCTTTCTGTCTCATTACTGCCCTTGATCCTCGACTGGAAACGATGACATGCACTGTGCAATGCCTGCTTGTCCAGGTTCAAAAACTGCCTCAATAGCGGCCTGGAGAGATGCCAATTAGGATGTCTTGACCTATTAGAGACCCTTTCAACAAAGTTCCATACGTAGTAGTACAAAGGATTCAAATCTGGACTGTTAGGAGGCCAGAATTCTTTAGATCATATATCCACGTCTGACAACCAGTTTTGCACTAAATGACAGGTGTGTGCTGGTATGCCGTCCTGCTGGAAGATGTAGGGTCTTCCGGAAGCCACAGTTTCCATCAATTTCACTATTGTTGTAAGAACATGCAAAAGTCACAGTTTCCATCCAAGGTTTCACTATTGTTGTAAGAACATGCAGGTAAATCTTTTTTGTTACGGTTTCCCCCTTTCCAAAGATGTGTGGCAGCATGACTTCATCTTCATCAGACATGCGGCGGCATATCGTCACCTTCACTGGAAACAACAGGTAGGACGTGAACACTGGCCGGAAACCATTTCACTGGAAGCAACACCTAGGACGTGATCACTGGCCGAAACTTCATCCTAACTATTACGGGGACATCTTCAGGGTCATAGGCAAGCCAACTATCATTTCTCCGATTTACTTTGGCATCAACAGTAAAAATTTTCTCACCAGAAAAAAATCTGATGCATCCTGCAGCTTCATTCTTCATTGAACACAGAAGCAAGTTGCAGCAAGCAACTCTCTTTGTTTTAGCGGCATCAGACAGCATCTGTCGTACTTTTATGACGTAGGACTTGTACCGTAGGTCCGCTTCCGCAATTCGCAGCATCTGTCGTACTTTTATGACGTAGGACTTGTACCGTAGGTCCTCTTCTGCAATTTGACACATTGTGGCCTCACTCACACCCAATGTTTTTGCCAACTACCTGAGAGATTGCCCTGTGTCTTCTGAGATGAGCTCTTGAGTCCTTTGGATGACAACCGGTGTCCTTGATGATCTCCCCCTGGAATGACTCTTCCTTGCCGGGTTGGCAGAACCTTTTTCAGATTTCTCTGAAGCCGCATATCTAGCAACAACATCATAAACTGTCGATCTTGGATAGTTAAAGAACCGAATTATTTCGAAAGGTGAATGTCCAGCGCGAAGGCCTTCGATTATCGCTGTTCTCCGATTATATTCTGCACTTGATCTTAACTGATCAGCCATTTTGAACTTATCCTCAAACACATCATCTGTCTGGCTTACTAAAACGTCAGCAGCATCGTACCGCTGAGGTCAAATATGGTGGGAAATTCAATTTGAAATTTGTCCGGATTTAGCGCACTCTGTATTTATTATAATTCTTTGGTTTCATTACGAAAAAGAGTATTACACAATATGCTAAAATAAGTATTTATCTATTAGGACAGTTACTAACACAGCGTCAGGAACTTGCTGTTGAGTTGAAAAAGAGAGCTGAACGTGCCAGCAGCTTGTCAGAGACTGATCTAAATGAGCTTAGGACAGAAATAAAGGTGAAAAATTATTATTAAAATTAATTATCTCTAACTGATATATCTTGTAACTGTTCATAAAAGAAAGCTTTAATTGTTTATTTATATAGCACTTTGTAGTAGAAAGGAAATATGATGATGAATTGGGCAGAACTCTGCGCTTTATTTGGGACCGAGATAAGATGACAGAGGTATATATATTTTCTCTTTATTTAAAAAAAAAATTGAATCAGTTTTTTCAATACAGGAAAGGGATTTGTTTACATAGTATTGTAGGTGATTTATAGTTTTTACAATAACAAGAAAATATTAAAATTTTCTTTTTTCAAATTATTCTCATTCATGATTACTGTTAATTATTGTTTATGGGAACTACATTAGTAAAATGTCTACTGTGAAAATCTATATTTCATTCCTTTTCTGTTTTGAAGAACTAATTGAAACTTTAAATAATAATGATTAAATCTAATATTCTAATCTTTATTTTATAGGAGATCAAAAATTTTGGTGAAGGTGAGTTTAATTTTAGGAAATTTTAAAATTAAAAAAGGGAAAATTTTAATAATAATTTGATTTTTATATTGATAGTAAATCAAGTCAAAAATTACTACAGTCAGCGACGCTATTCCGTGTCATCAGTAGCCAGTTCAACAAACCCCGAACCCATTGAACCACCACCTGTTACAGAACTTTCAGTTTCAGTATCTAGTTCAGAAAAATCAGAAGAACCTTTAGAAAGGAATGAAGCTAATAGTAGTGTAGCCAGTCAGTCACCTACTCAGGTAGAAAAAATAAATTTGTTTGATTAACTATCTAAATTTTGATTTATTTAATTTAATTAATTAGCAAATTTATTTATTTATTTTTTAATAGGATCGATATCCTCCAAACCACATGCGTCAAGAGAGTCGACCAAGAATATTTTCTAATAGAGGACGTTGGTCCCCAGCTTATCGTAATCCTCAGAATAATTTTAATCCTAGATATCCACATCGTGGAAGAGGTGGCAGGGGAAGAGGTGGTTGGAGAGATGGAAATTTTCATAATCAAGGTTCCCAATATAATGTAAACATGCGTGACAGACCACCTAATAATGACAGGGGAGAAAGTAATTATGATCACTCTCGTGGCATGTCTCATCCACACAGGTCTCCACGTTGCGACTGGCATCATCGTCAATGGAACAGCTTTTCTTCCAAGTCTGGTCAAGAATCTAACTCTAAAGAAAATGCAGGCAGAGATGCAGGATCTGGAGAAGGACATTTCAACAAAACTGAATTAAAAGAACATGTTCCAAATATAGTAAACGGTTTTGATGACCATTGACATATTGTAAAATACAGTTTATATAAAGAAATGAAAGCCAACTGTGACATCATGACCAGGTTTGTTGGGTGCTGCCAATTGTCTATATAAAAAAATAATAATAATAATAAAAATAATAAAAAAAATTAAACAGGAGAGTTGAAAAATTGTGCCTGAATAGTCAACTTTATTCATTTTTTGTCAGATTAAATAGAAATTTTTAGCAGCCTAAATTTAAATGGCTGTTGTAGATAAAAAAAACTTTTGTAATTTGTGTCATTAAATGTATCTAATGATGCCGTATTGATATTTCTTACATATAAGTATTTTTTTCCTCCCATTTTGTTAACTGACTCATTATCTGCCAGTTCTTGTAATTAAAGTATCATTCACAATATAGGAATGCAAAAATTAAGAAACGAAAACCAGTTGGGTGGAAGTGCCTGTTAAATTTCAAAGTTAGTAGCTATCACTATTTATGCTGCTGTTACAGTTAATTGTGTATGATGTGTGTAATTATATGTAAAATCCACTCTTGCTTGTTCATATATTTTATGTTGTAGTTTGGAGGAAATAGAATAATTGCATTTTCCTATTTTCAAATGTTAATTCAAAGGCAGTCTAAAAGTGTAGCTTGAGAAATCACAGAGTACTATGAAATAATTGGTGACAATAATGAGTAGCCTTTTCCAAAAATACTATCAGACCAAAAGTTTTGCGTATCTAATCATAAATTGCCCCTCCCTAAAAGTGCCAAAATGTGAATTCCTGTAAAATTTTTCCGTTTCTAATTTCCTCTGAGTCATATAAAAAGGAAAAAGCTATCTCTGACCAGTGCCTTAAACTGTTCAGTTAGCAGAAAAATTTACACTAAACTGAACAACAATACAATCATTAGGCATTCGGCTGGTACCGACTGCATTCCATTTGATGTGTGTGCTCGCAGATGTCGTCTGTTGGTGCCTTGTAAAGAACAGGGTGTGGTTTTTGTGTAAACCATGTAGCCTGCTTGAATGTGCAGTAGTCATTATCTCTACAGAGCAATAATGACAGTCAAATGGCATGCAATGGTCATGTAATCAGTTTGTGCATTTGTAATCTTAGCTTTTTTTTAATTATTATTATTATTTTGTCAATTTTTAAAATATGCTTGCACTGTTAGATAAATTTGTGGCATATGTGCTTTTGCAATTGTGAATATATTTTCACCCAATACTTGTTATATATTTAATCTTTTCACTGCTTTTCCCTTCAGATATGGGACCATTATTTGGTTGCAACCAGAAGTTAGCATTATATCCTTTGTAATTATGTGTTTAGACAAATATCTGCTATTTCTTTGCAGTGTAAATCTAGATGCAATAGTATGTGGTTCAATACACAGCTGAAATTGTAAAATTGTTGTGAAAGTGTTACACTTTGCTCATGCACTTATTAATTAAAGCAAAAATAATTGTGAAATTCGGTTTGATTCTTGATCTGTTAAGCTCTGGATGTGTAGGTCCACAACCTTAGTTATTGAATTTTAGATTGCAATTTTTAAGTAGAACATTCATTTTGGAGAAAAACTTTACTTCCATTTTGTTTTTTGAATATTTTTAAAAAGCAGTGTTTGAATTATACATGGTTATATATACATCATTGTATTTTAACTGTCTTTAATTCAAACCCGGATAAATGGTCCAATAATGAATAAAAACAATATTAATATATATAAATTTTATATCGTTTGTTAGGTTCTCTCAATTTTAAATTGAAAAATATATACACAGATAAATTCTTCAATTATTAACTTATATTGTATTTTTATTTTTTAATGTAAAATAACATAACACTCATTTTTCATCCAAAACATATTTCAGTGACAGTTCTCAAGATGCATAAAAAACTTCAAAGAACCAAGAACTTTAAAATTAGTGACGTAATTTGAGTTATGGTCGGTCCGAAACGAACAGTAATCGATCAATGCATTTCCATTAACTTTGGTGAGCAGAATCATCTGTGTTATGAAAATTGAATAGATATTGCCCAAATCTGTAGGCACTATTTCAAGGAATAGGAATTTAATATTCCAGAGAATGACTACAATGCCTATATCCGTAGGCAAAGTTAAGATATAATATAAAGTTTGAAAAGAATTTTCATCACGACTAGTTTGGCTAACAGAAATATCTGCAAAGGAAATTAATATTAAGGATTTAATATGCTAGTTGCTAATAAAAAATGATTTTACATTGGTGAATATCTTGTAACTTCGTTAAAGTAAAGCTAAGGAAAAATGTGTTGATTGTAAATTGGGAATCAAATTAGGTTGTTTCCGTAAGAAGGAATGCCAAAGCAGCAATATTTTGATGAAAAATATTTCTAAACACCAAAGTTGCCAAAAAAAGGAGATACACGTAATCAATTAGATCAAGAATACAATGTTTCGCAGACAAAAATTATAATGAAATTAACAGTTCTGGCCCTAAAAATTTCGGAGGTTCTGAATTTCAACGATACAGGTAGGCCTCGATTTATGCGAATAATGGGTTTCACGAATTTCTCGTACTATTCGAAATATTAACTTACAATATATGTAAAATATGGTAATTGGTTCTTGCTTTGAGAGATTCCGGCCATTAGCCAACCTCACGATGAATAACCACAATACTCTTTAAGAAATATTTTCATATTTTACATCGTTGTTCATATAAATTAATAACTTACCAGGAATTTGCGTCTCACACCATCAAACCAACCGCAAAATCGAAAGCGGAAGTTGAGCGCCACTTTTATGTCGCTCAATCACCCTTTTTTTTGCTCTAGCGTAATCACTAACCTCTTCTTTTTTCGTTTCCTGTTTATCATCAGAACTGTTCTTCCTTTTATCCATTTCGATACTTTTTAAAAGAAAATTCTGTACTATACTGTGTGTACACGATAACAAGCTGAATAATAGTAATGTTAAATAGCTAATGGCAAAAAGCCCATCTTTCTGGTGTTTCACCCCTTCAAAGCTAAGTGACTATTCTTAGACTGCTGCTCGTCCGGTTTTACTAACCGAAAATTAACATTAATTTGTTAATTGACATCATAAAAGGGGACGGACTTTGTTAGTATATAAATACTGTATATCAGCCTTCTTTTTTATATTCTATACCTTTTATTTAAAAATTTACCTTAAATTTGGTCTCAGATATAAAGCAAAAAGTTATAAAATGATTTCTCGATCCGAAGGTTAACCTGTTAATCGTGTTCGGTTTGTAGGTTAAAATATTTCTTCGGGCTGTTCAGTTCTCTTCCGGATAAAATCTCATTACAACCAAAAATATAATTAGAAAAAATGACGTTAAGACTTATTATGATTAAAAAAAAATCAAATTTTTATAGACTTGACAATCATTACCAATTTAATAATGCGATCTATACCATCATTAATATAAAGTAAGGTTATCTTCATAGTTACCACCGAAATTAAACAAAAAATCAGAACTACCAAACAATAATTCACAAATGCAACGATAAGTTTTGATTGTATAATTTAATTTTTTGCGAATACTTTTGAGATATATTTTTTATTATTATTATTTTGAGAAGTTAACAATTAAAATAGGAAAAAGAATTTTTAAAGAAGAAAACATTGAAGAATGCATTCTTTTCATAAACATGTTATAATTTTGATATATAACTTTGGAATAAAGAGAAAAATATGTCTATTATTTAGATTAAATCAAACAGACTTATAATAACAAGTCATTAATCTTTAGCATTAATCAAGTTGAACAAGTTTTTGTCTCTAGGCTATAAGATTTCTGTTGAAAAACGACTTCAAACAAAAGATTAGTGTACGATTTTTTTCATAAACATGTTATAATTTTGATATATAACTTTGGAATAAAAAGAAAAAAATATGTCTATTATTTAGATTAAATCAAACAGACTTATAACAACAGTCATTAATCTTTAGCATTAATCATGTTGAACAAGTTTTCGTCTCTAGGCTATAAGATTTCTGTTGAAAAACGACTTCAAACAAAAGATTAGTGTACGATAAAATCAATTTAATCATAATCATCATTGAAATATATTGAAAAAATTGAGAAAGTGAAGAAATCAAACAAACATTCAATAAAAAATTTTGAAATCTGTGATATTTTGAGGGCATAGATATAATACTGACATTGTCAAGATTTAAAATTACAAAAAAAATATATTTTTTCAAAGAAAAGTTAGGATATTTAAATCGGATAAATAAATAGGAAACGAACGAAATAAAAAATATTCTATAAACATCTGGATATAGATATATGCTTAATGATCGAATCGAAATTTAGAATTCTGTAAATAGCTGAACTGTATACAGTATTTTATAAGTTAGACAAGAATAATTATACGTAAAAATGTCGAAAAATAGAAAAAATGATTAAGTAAAAATGCAAAAAAAAAAAAACAAAAAATCATATCGATAATAAATTTTTCTATATAATATTATATCATAATAGATATCCATAAAAATTCAAAAAGTATCAGTACTGTATTAAATTAGATTACTGTCCGTCCAGCTTAGCCGCGACCACTGACGCAACTACGCGTGCGCAAACTGAACGAGTCCAGTGACAAAATAGGTGACAGCTTGGCACATGGATGTATTCAAATGCAAGATAACTGAAGCTGAATGGAAGTTTATTGTAATGTCGAATGCTAAATGATTAGTTTCGATGTTGGAAATTAGTATATTTAATATAATATTAATTCAATAATTTTTATCTAATAAAATGTAATCATTATAACCGAAACCATTCCCAGCCGTCATTTTATCGACTGCGATTCTCCCTTTCGCGTTTGGACTCATCCATCTTAACTAGGCGCGGCTTTCGTGGACGGACAATAATTATATAAACAAAAGTATAAAAGAATCTAAATTGAAATCAGAATCCAGTAATTTAATTTTAATTGCGAAGTTTTCACAATTTAATAATATTTATTAATGTAATTTATACGATAATCGTGGAAATTAAGAACATCCATCCGGTAAAAAATAGAGATTCGAATGTATTTCTTACAATATTACTATAAATTCTTAAAAGTATCTGAAGCTATAGCTTATCATCCTGAAGGTCCGGGTTCGAATCCGGGTCGCACACCTCCAATTTTTCAGGAGGAGTCCGGGTTCTGCCCTTTGAACCCCCAAACTTCAGTCTTCCGGTTGGCCTCATCATGGGTGTTGGTCAGGCTGTGATGAATCTACAAGTGGCAGCCAGATAAAGTATATTGTGTGATATGGCGGCATAATTATACTAACCTTAAAAATACCTCATCGAAATTTAAAAAAAATGCATGACTGAAATTGCTTTTCAATTTTTTCAATCACTCCCGATAAATTGCTTTGCTTCATATTTAACACGACATTTTATCTTTTAACGTTGATTATGAAAAAAAAATGAATTGTGAGATTATTTCATAAATGATTTCTATCATTTACGAAATAATCTCATAATTCATTAGCATAAAAAATAAAGATGCATTCATGTGAAAGAAGAAAGAAGTACACTTCTTCAAAAAATTGAATTTACCATAAAATTGGATAAAAATATAAATACTGTACAATAGCAAAGAGATGAAAAGGAAATAACTACAACTACCAGTTACTTGCGTACAAACTATTTACATTAAAAAAGCATAAACAATAGGATTTCTAAAATTATCATCTTCAGTCGACCGTGAGAAAAGCTGTTTTATAGACAATTATTCTTAGAATATTTTCTATGCTCATGAAAAATAGTTAAATATCGAATAAAGTCGTGAATATGAAAATGATCGCTTTATAATCCAATAAATGATACATTAAAATAATGACAGTTTTATCGATTGTAACATCAGAATAAACAGGCGTATATCTTCCATTGTGCGGCAAATAGCGTTGAAAATATAGAATTTAAAAAATTTGAAACAGCTTACTAATTCTGAAGTGCCCAATCAAACTACAGTTTTGGTAAAAAATTTGCGGAATATCATCTTATAAAATCGTAAAATGCTTTGAAATGATCATTCATATGCGAAATGATCTGTGATTTACATTTTAACTAGTACTATTTTCGATAGCTTTAATTCAGAAGGGCATATTTTTTGTTGCTGTTCAAAAAAAAAAAAAGTATAAGCACGTCTTGAAAAAATGCTGATCATGCAGTTAAACATAGTTCGAAGGAGGAGAATTCCAAGAGAGACATCGATAGAAATGAAAATTTCTATCGTTATTGGATAAGATATATATTGCAAACTAATAATCCGAATAGATAATTTTTTAAATAAAATTCTAAGGCATTTTTAAAAATAACCCTTCAAGATGTTTTAGAGATTATTGATAACTTAAAAATCCATAAAAATTTCTGAAGAGCGCAAAATAACTATAATTTCGTTACAGTTACGAGTCAAACGGAAGGTTACGAACGTGTCAGTTTGACATCTTTCAGCTCCGATAAATTTTAAGGTTTTTCTCAAAGCCAAAAATCGCACATAGATCTGGTGATCGAGACTGGCCAGTATAGGAAACTCGATCAATAATTCTGTTGTCTGTAAAATATTCTCGCTGTAAACGCTAACCTATTTCGATATGCGATGGAGAACCATCGTGTATGAATACCGTATTGGCTACGATTCCAATATACAGTGAAACCCCGCTCGTGCGTTCCCGTATCGTATGACTTTCCCGCTTTAAACGGAAGTGATTAAAAAACTAATTGATGAACAGAAAAAGTTTTCACCAAAACCATGCTAAATTGCACATTCCACAGACAATACTTCAGAAAATTAAGTTTTTGGCAGTTATCAATTATTACATTATTCTAAATTTAATCAATCAGAAAAAATGATATACAGTGAAACCCCATACTGTAGGCCTATATGTTATTGCTGCTAATATTTATATAAGTCTACTTTAATTGCATTAATGGTTCCGTAAGTAATATATGAATTACTACTGGTATCAATATACATAATATTTTTATCTTTGAAAATTTTAGCGTTGGATTAACTGACAACTATTTTCATATGAATGTGCCACAGAGAAACTTTAACTATACACTTTATAACATTCTATAAATTTATGAAATTCTCTAGATTTTTTTCGTCGTTGTGTAACATTGTGACAGTATTTAAAGCGATATGTGAATAGTGTAGTAGAAAGTATGTTTTATTATTTAATGAATTGATTAATAAAGTTTCAATTCAAGTAAATTTGCGATTTTCACCAAGTTTAAAATAATAATAATATTCGAAATAATCCATTTCTATGGGATAAAATCATCAAACGGTATACTATAGTCTAAATGTATTCTTAATATTAAAATTATTATTCAGTAGAATTCTTATCATCATTTTGTAACATTAAAATTTATAAATATAGAATTACATAAATTCAAGATTAGGAATTTATCATTGAATGTTTTTGTAATTATAAAACTAGAGAAATATTGCATAATTAAATACAGCAGATCCTTTCCATGATTTCGATTTTTCTGCAGAAGATATAAACTTAAAAGATATAGTTTTATATTAATAAAAATAATTTTTGCACAATTAATCCTTTCATAAATTTTTATTTATTTTGCACTAATAAGAAAATTACGAATCTAATTTTTTGAAATTTATTATTTTCTTGAGGAATAATTTCGAATGTATCGAATCCACACTTTTTACTTAAAAAGAGATAGAATAATATCTCATAGCTTCCCAGCTTTAATTATTTTAATTCTTTTTATAATTTAAAATTATTTTAAAATGTGCCATAAGTGCCAATCAGTATGATGAAAAGCATAAAACTGTAAACTGTCTTAACTTGAATCTAATTACAGAATTTAATCGCTCAAATTATAATACGGTAATTTATTTTTTAAAATTTTATTATCGTTGATATCTGTAATTGGCCTACTCTAATAAACAGTAATTTACTGATAAATCACAGTAAAAACAATAAATTTAATCCCATCATTGAAAATATTTAAGAGAAATGTTAGCATGACCTAAAGATCAACTTGTTTGATCTTTAGGTTAAACAAGTTGATCTTGTTGAACTTATATGACTTCGGTTAGATTATAAAAGCATATCTGATAGTTGAACATTAAGCTGCATTCATTTCTCAAATTTTATCATCTTATTTTATATTTACTTTCGTTCAGTTCTTGACAGTTTAACGAACAGATTTGCAAGTCAATTTTGAGCTCATAAAACTAATAAATTACTATAGATACCAGTACATAATATCAAAGAAAAGTGTTCAGTACTCATTATTATAACAATAGCAATTATTTAGGTATTGTTTCTGTTGACTCGTTCTATAATTAAACGTTTTTTTGCATACTGAATATTATTAATCACTACGATATTTAATCCATTATAATGTATTGTTCGTGACTACAGATTAAGTTATTATTAGATGAGAAATTCATTGTTGTTTAATGAATTATTTATTGAAATAATTTCGACAACATTGCCACCAGCCAATTATGGAAATTTTATTTAAAATCCTATTAAAATTTGGGAATTAATTTAGTTTAATTTAATGGATTTAAAACTGAGAAAATTTCATTCAGTATATATCTTTGATTTTATCATTATTTCAGATATAAAACCTATATAAAAATATAAAAATATCTGTATATTTTTATATTTAATTGATTGATTGATTAAAATTATACGATTGATTATTAGCGAAATTATAATTTTCTAATAATCAATCGATAAATCATAAGTGAAGATTTCAGATGCACAACAGAAGTGAAAAATAGAATTGTAATGGCTAAATTCGCTTTTAGAGCTAAAGAAATCCTACTCATTATAAAAAAATGAACTTGACATTACTTGATTTCGTTCTACGTATGTCAGGTCCATAATTTTATACAATTCCGAAATCCGGATTTTAAACAACAAAGAGAAAAAATACCTAGAAACATTCGAGATGTGGTGTTATAGAAGGATGAAGAGAATCAGCTGGACAGAGAAAAAGAGTAATAAAGATATCTTGAGGATGGTGGGAGAAGAAAGGAAAATTTTCAAGATGGTAAGAAAGAGAAGAATAAACTGGCTGCGACATATAAGATATGATGATTATCCCTATAGTGAGGAGCTTCAGAGGAAGAATCCCTGGGAGAGCAAAGGCAGAAAAAGACCTCGCAACTCCTATATAATCCAAGCCTGCAAAGCTGTTGGAGTGATAGGATATGCAGAGCTGAAGAGAAAGGCTGAGGATAGAGACAGATGGAGAAGAATGGCATGGACCTTTCCTTACCAGTCTTAGGACTGCTTAACTGAAGAGAGAGAATTAAAAAAAAAAGCCAAATTTTCCTCAAGCTTTTTTCTATTTTATAATCTGAAATGGCTGATGAAAAATTCAATATGAACAAAAAAATTAAATAAAATGGACATAAAGAAATGATAAATATTATAAAATATTTAATATAGATTATGTAATATTTGTAGAGTGGTAAGGAAAATTATAATCATATTCAAAGATAAATTTCAGATTATAATCGATTTTAAATATCTTCTTTTAAATGCTTTAATCTTATATTATAAATATCTATTCTTGGATATGAGATTATTACCGGATATCAGATGAATAGAAAGATCCATTTTTTGATAATAAACCAGAAATGTATTGTTAGACAAGTCGTAATTATAATCTAAAAATTTAATATAATGGTTAGCAATCAATGAACAATAGTAACTTTGAAAAAATGATGGCAAAATATCAAAAGATGGAGAGATGTTGACCTTCTTTCGTTAAAAATATGAATACAACCAAATGTTTTAATCATTTCTAAGATGTGAACAGAACTTCATGTTGTTTCCTACTTTTTTAACTGCTAAATCTAATTTTTTTAATTGAAAAAAGAATTTTTTTTATATAACTTAAAATTGATGCTGTACATGTGAATACTATTCTATGATCATAATTTTTGCAGTTTTTCTATTACTATCCAGAATTACTGTTTCATTTAATAATTCTGGATTATTAAATGATTATATGATCATAATTTTTACAGTTTTTCTATTACTATCCAGAATTACTGTTTCATTTAATAATTCTGGATTATTAAATGAAACAGGTACTCTTAAAGTTTATTAAAAAAAATTATAAAATTTATATAAATATCAATAAAAAAAAAGAATTAATGGAAAACAGTACTTTTTCAAAAGGTGTTCTAAGTCATTTAATTGCTTTTGAATATCCTAAAAAATCGATATAGGAAACTTTATATATTGTTTTGTAAGATGTTAAAAATATTATACAGTATTGATCTCGAAAAATTTCTATATATTATATTTCAGTCATCTGTTAAAGTAGATACTATGGCTTTATACTATTTATAATTCAATGTCTATTTTTTATACTAGGAAAGGTTTTTATTAATAAACTCTTAAGTTTCGAAATTTCTCTAAATTACAAATCCAAAAATCATTACAGATGACCTTTCTCAGAGACGTAGTGAGGAATTTTTGTGTCTATGGCCAGAAAAAATATTACGCTTGTTCTAGAAAATACTCAGATATTTTTATATTTTTTATTTCAGTACAATAATTTTATTTTCCGAGGTGTTTTCTTTCAGCAAAATTATCGATTACATTATCGAAATTTGCTTCACAAAACATTTCAGATTCTATTGATAAAATACAGTACTTAAATTGGTCAGACGCTCCTGATCTATTTTTTATCTTAAATAATTTTTATTTTACTAAAAGTCCATTCTTCTGAAGCAATTATTACCGGTAAAGTAAGTATTAAAAACGTAATAATATTATTACGTTTGTATATATTATGTTAGAGTAAGGTTAGGTTAGTTATATTAGCCGCCATATCCTCATGGTATATTCTGTATCTGATCCATTTATAGAACCCATCATAGGCTGGCCACATTCATGATGGGTTCAATAGGCAGGGCCCGGACCCCTCCTGAAAAACTGCAGGTGTGATACCTGGATTTGAACCCGGATCCTCCAATGTGGTAAGCCAAAGCTTGACCATGCAGCCATCCGGCCGACTATGTTAGAGTAATATTCACATAATTCGTAATTTACAATGCCCTGCAAAATTCCAAAGTGATATATATTTTCCAAATCAGTAAGTAAAACTTAAGGTGAAAGATTTGTTTTACAGAGATATTTTACGCGCGAATATTAGATAATTTATTACTGCCGTATTTTTGCTGAGTATCAAAAATATAAAAATATGTCAAAAATATTTTTTATGTTTCGATTATTTTCAATTTTTTTAAAAAATGGTTTTTAATAATATATTTTGCACTTGAAATTCTTAATTTTTGCGCATATTCAAAATTAGCGCTTATACCTCACTACGCCACTGACCTTTCCGCTTGGTATATTGAAAGATAAGCTTGTTCTGGAAGGTTTATTCATTAAGTTAAAATAACAGAATTTGTGGAAAATTTACTTTTATAAAGCATTAAATTACTGATTATTTATATACTGTAATATTTATATTACATCAATTTATTGAAAATATGTGTTTACTATTTATAATAACATATTAGCTATAAATTTCTAGGGAAAATTTGAGTCTCAAACAAATCTACTTTGTTAAGTAGGTTGTTTGAGACTTTGTGTTTTAGCAGGTCAAAGTAATATCGTTTTAAGCATTAAATTTTTAAAGGAAATAAAAGATAAATCACTTGCTAATTCAATCAGGTATGCATTCTCCATTTTGAATCAATGACACTCTTCCAACGTTGTGAAAAATTTTTAAATTCATGTTTAGACAAGATGAAACATGTTTGAACAAGTATAGTATTAAAAAAACATTACTTTTGGGATGATCTGATACATATATCATGGTTCTTTTTTGTTCTCGTATAACAATTTCAATACCTAATTCAATAATTTAGCATTTATATTGGAAGTTTAATTTTATCTTATATAACAATTTCAATACCTAATTCAATAATTTAGCATTTATATTGGAAGTTTAATTTTATGTTGAAAATTTGTTTCATTTATTCCAATATTTTTTTCAAATTAACTAAATAATACAGTACAGTATTTGAGAATGTGTCAGTTTATACATGGCAACTGAAGCTGATATTTTGTCTAGAGTTATACTCGTATAGCACAATGCATTTAATCGCTGTGATATGCTTGGTAGAACAAATCTACGACATGTTAAAACTAATTCGCGAACGTGTAGTAGGAAAAGGAAAACAATAAAATTATTTTATTGTTATTATACAGTATATATATATATATATATATATTTGTTTATATAATATAAATTTTATATAAAAATTTTTGAACACTAAAATGATATTTTAATCCTGTAATTAAAATGAAAATATTATTTAAATATTTCCCACCCTTTTTTAATAATTTTTTATAAATTATTCTAGGCATTTTTAATGTGCATATAAAATTATTTTAACATTTACTAGAGATTCTTTTATATAAAAAAAAAAATCTTAAGCTTATCAAAAAGAAAACGAAGAACATGCAAATTAAATTTTATTATTATTTAGAATGATTTACTTCTATCATAATGATTATTTTTAATAGTTTGCAATTAAAAAACACAATAAAATTATTCTGCTATGTTACAGAAAAATGAAAAATGAAGACTTTTTGCACGTTTTTATAACAACCATAATAGTACTGAAAAATTTAGCTATAATAATGTTCAGTTGAAAACATACGATAAATAGCTTAAATCATAAAACTGCAGCATGAAATTTTAAGCAAATTAAGAGAGAATAGATTTTTATCCATTGTATTATATTGTAGGAAAGGAAAGATTTACACAGTTTTAGCTCTGCGACCACCAGTGGTCTATTGTGCACCCCAACAGGATCACCCATAAGAAGTCCGTCTTAATCACAAATAATCTTCTCAATGGGATTGTAAAAAGATATTCTGGTGCAGGAAATACAACCCAAGATGATCATAATTTAGCACTGAATGGGTCACATATTCGGACAAATGTATGAAATTAAAATTCGTAAAAATAAAAAGAGCAACAAAAACATTTACCTTGCTAGGTGGATATGAAGTCGAGAAAACGAAGAATCGATATCAACCAATACGATGTAAAGATGATTTTTATAACATCAGCAAAGCGTAATTGAATTAATAATAGAAACTCGTTTGTCCTAAGTGAACCTTAGGGATTTCGACTCGCTGCTAGGAATAGAAATCAGACTCGATTAATGATGGAAAACAGACTGAAAAGTCTACTAAACATGCCGATTGACGAAAAATTTAAAAAAAATTATACTTTAGAATCGAAGCAATTTTGAGTTGGGATTTCTTTGTCTCCTTTTTTTTAATCATAAATATGTTATTTTTTCTTAATTAACAACAAAATCTATAAATTAAATTTTATCATATCTATACTTGTATAGAGTACATAAACTTCTTTTATAAAATATTGCGATCTATATAAAGAAAGATATTATATGTGAGTGTTCTCTTATTAATTACGATATTTAGATATTTAATAAGCAATAAAAATTTACTTTATTATCTGTAATAGATGCGTTATTTTTGGAAAATGTGGCATTAAGAGTAAACATATTTATAATCTAAATGATAATAATAACCATTAAATCATCAAATAATAAAACCATCTCACTTAACATATTGGGAGAGATGGTTTTATTATTGATATTTGATCGAAGGATTTTAAACAAAAGGATTTTAAAGCAAAGGATTTTAAGCATCTCACCCAGTGCTTAAAATCCCCCAACATAGTGATTAGTTGGGTGAGATGGAAGAATCACTCAATTAATCACTAATAGTTGATTCAACGATCACTCACTAATACCTGATGCTAGGATCAACTATTAAGCTAAGTTGACACGATCAGAGTACACTCGGTCGGAGACAAACTCGGTCAGAATACACTCACAGTATAATATTCCAGTCAAAGAATCCTCCGCCGATACGGATGACACAAATAAGGACAGTCTTACCCAGCCCTTTCCACTCTGGAGCAGTATACTGTCACCCGACAAAAACAACCGTCACCATGACAGAAGAAGTTTTTAAATATTTCGTTAATCGGTCAAAATTTAACCAAAAGAATCGACTAAACTACAGTATGGCCCGAATGTTATCGATAACTTTTTATTTTTAAATAAAATTGATACTATTAACCAGTTAACTAATAGTTGACAAATTGGTCTGTAGATGACAGAATAATTTGCCACGTAGTTCAATTCTTACTAAGAACGCTCATCTTTAAAATGGATTTATGTACGTTCTTAGTAACTAGTAACTGCAGTTACTACTATAGTATCCAATAATTTGGATACTATAGTAGTAACGTTTCTTTACAGCTACAATAATTGATCTGGTAATTGCATCTGGCTAACGCGTTAATATTATTTAAAGAGAGATTAGCGGAGGTCTTAATGATATTTTGCACATAGGTTAATTGTCATCGTTTAAAAATATTACTCAAACGCATTACCACTACACATGTAAAGAGAAAATAAAGACGACATTATTATAGTTTATTTCACTTCAAATTGAGACTGACGTCATAAGTGTTTACGCTATATTCAAAAGAAATAAAGAAATAATCTATCTGTAAATTTAGTTAAACGCGAGTTTACTTCACTTTATTGCTAATATATAATTTTAAAGAATATTAATTTAACGATAACATTCTCGTTTACCCGATTTAAGTAAAAAACGTTTTTTAATCGCCATTTCGTTTGTTAACGAGATTTCATAATAGCGTTCGACGCTTCGAGCAGACGATAAACAGATAACAATACAGTACAATTATATGCCCTTTTTGGAGGAGAAGGGTCGAAAAGAGAATTTACTGTAAAAAAAGGAAATGTTAAGATTATTTAGTATTGAAATATTTGATAAGGCAGAGTGGGGTAAGTGCACAAGGTTTTTACAAAGTTGGACATTAAACGAAGGTATTTCAACCTATCGTATAGATATTTGGCAGGGTCGTTAACAATGGCATTCCACAGCTAATACCGTTTAAATCATTTTTGAAAATTTTATATTTGCGACAAAATGACCCGTTTAACGCAGAGGATACATTTCAAGGAAACAAAGCGCTAAATGAAACTGTGTTAAACGAGGTCATTTTAATATCTTTCAAACTTGGCAAAATTCTACTTTTCACGGAATCCGGAATTTTTGTATAATATTTTTAGTCATATTACTATTTTTGCATAATATTTTTAGTCATATTACTAGTAGTAAATCGGTATATAAAATCAAATTGTAAACGGAACCGATAAGTAGTAGTGCCGTAGCTACTGCTCTAAGCGCCTATGGCCCAAGATTTAAAAAACGCTTTGGTAGGGAATAAAAAAAGGTAAATCAGCAAAATTTTTCATAGTTTTCTCTTTATTAATTATTTATTTAATATGTGTGAAGGACATATATAATAGAACATAGATATAAAAATTTTCAGATACAAATTCAGCAAAACATTTTACACACATTATAAAATTTTACAAAACAAGCTATTACAGAAGCTTCACCTTTCGTGTTTTGATTTCTGCAAAATTATTTATTACTTCTTCAATTTGCACGTTTGGATTACACGGGGGCCCGCCATGTTTTTCATGAAGTAAACTTGCTACTTCTTTCGTTAGCTTCGTTAAGGCTGAGTCTCACAGGCGTAAAACCCGACGTCAGTACGCTGACGTAAATGCGTCACGCACGAAACGTCGAGCGTATTGATGTTCAGATCGAAAGCTACGACGCGATGTAAATAAACGATATCGTTTAGCAATTGCCTAATTACTGTGATATCATTTGAAGTTAGCTGATTCAACATGGATAGCTCATCATCATCATCGGACATTTTTTTATCGTAAAAGAATCGATATTTTATCATTTCTTCCAGAAATGCTTCATTATTAAACGCGTGTAAGTATCTTCTCTATTCGCCACATTGAATCACGAAATAAAACAATGATTGGACGAATGGCCAACGTACTCTTGGCGCAGCGCATAAAGTTGAAGAAAAGTCATCTTCGGCGTAACGACGCAGCGTCTAGCAATATACAGGAAGTGACATCATCACCTTTGATACGCCGACATATTTACGTCGCGTTTTACGCCTGAGACCCAGCCTTTAGACTTTCGTGCGACACGTCACAACTATGCGCAGTGCATAATAAAATTGCTTTTTGATCGCCTCGTTAAAAACGAGTTTAACGCGTTAGACATTTTGAACGCGCCCATAAATAAATAAATTTTGAAAAAAATTTTTTTGATGGTCAGCACAATAAAATGATACTAACCTTGTTATTAAAATGTTATGATTAAAAGGTTATGAAGCAAAACGTAATAACTTAAAATTCCCTTAGACGTGGCCAGGAGAAACATCCCTATAAAAGGGAATTCTTCCATCCAAGCTGCCCGACTCGCTGCTGATCGCGCAAACTGGCTCAGTAGTACTGTATGAATTCACGCGTCATAATAATAATAATAATAACTTTTTTGCACTTTTTGTTGTCACGTTAAAAAGAAATAAACTTTGATACAATTTTTTTAATAAATAAAACTCTGTTACAGTTATAGGATAATGTGAGGTGGATGATAGTAGTGATCTCTTAGAATGGGCGCTCTGGCTCAGTAGTACTGTATGAATTCACGCGTCATAATAATAATACTAATAATAATAATAACTTTTTTGCACTTTTTGTTGTCACGTTTTTGTTGTTGTTAATATTATTATACTTCTCGATAATTTCTATATACTATAACTGTAACATTATCCTGTTACAGTTATAGGATAATGTGAGGTGGATGATAGTAGTGATCTCTTAGAATGGGCTCCTATGGCCGTTGCCACCTTCGCCATACCCTCGCTACGGCACTGGCTATATGAAAAAGTACTTATCACAACAAAGTATCTATACCTGTGCGCGACGCCATCTTGAAACAGAAAATGTCTTGCGCGACATTTTCAAGATGTAAAATTACACGAATTCGTGTTATAGAAAAGTGATTTCGTTATATGAATTCGTGTAAGAAGAGAGCACGTTATACGAGAGTTTACTGTAACACATCTTGAAGGTGTCGCACAAGAATTATCTTCAAACTTCTTGGCAAGAACACTATCAAGATAATGTAATTATACATCTTGATGCAAATACAGTAAAACCTCGATTTTACGGACTTTCCGATTTTACGGACTAGTCTTGCCCCCTATAGTCCGTAAAAATCGAGGTTTTACTGTATATATAATATATAAATCCATAACTTGCATACGTAACTTATGGATTTCAGCATAAAATCATAATCCACATAATCATTATAATAATTCCTGGCGTATTTTTTGCTTTTAAAACTAGTGTAAAACCATAACAGGTTTTCAGTCATTATGACGATGGTCAATATGGCAGCGGTACATGGTTCGTTTATCAATTCTGAGATAAATTTTTCGAATAAATTTTTCAGGATATTCGAAATTAAAGTAATTTCGAATATCCTGCTGAAGTAATTTCCTCATAAAAATATTCGCATTTACTGAGCGACTCAAAAATATTGTCGGGCAAATCGAAACACTTAGCGAATAGTTTCAAATGCAGCCATTATGTCTTTTTTGGAAGGTTTAGGAACTTCTATTTCATCTGCCTCATTGTCTCTTGATTTTCCTTATCTTTTATTGAACTTAAAATGTCATCATCTGTCGGATATTCTGCTACGATAACGTTTCAGCACCTTTAAATATTCATTAAGTGAGATTTTGTCATTCATTCTGCCTGTTGGCTGTAACTGGTTCCAACATTCCTCAATGTGTGACAGTACATTAACTTCTTCCACAACAGACTTTTCAAGATCGGAAGAGCGGTTGTACATTAACTTCTTCCACAACAGACTTTTCAGAGAAGCCGGCTTTTATGAAGCAATTCTATATGTTATTTTCGCTACATCATTTTGTCATATTTTTGCTAATTCTGAGATTAATTACAGTGTTAATGGGTTGATCGTTTTCAAGTACAAAAATTAGTTTCTTGAGAATCTTTTCGATAATGCATTTTAAGATTTTTTATTACGCCTCGATCCATTGGTTGTAATTTTGACATTGCGTTTGGAGGAAAAATACCAGGTACACATTTGTTACTTTTTTTGTTATATTATATAGAATGTGTCTACGAAAATTTTTTTTGTTATATTAGAAGAATGTGTATACGAAAAGAACAACTTTTCTCTTCATTTTTTTATCAAAAATCTCACTTGTCATCCATGATTTCTTATTGCATTCATAGTCAACTTCTAATGACTACTACTTTAAAAAAATCCATAATATCAATGAATCTGCCATTTCGCCCATTTTGTCATTTTGCAATAATTATGCCATTTTTCGCAAAAAATAGCATAATTATTTCTGACAACAACACGTTTCAGGGATAACGAATTAAAACAGGAGTATAATTATGGTTATCTTGCAATCAGCGAACCAATTCGCGAATTGAAACGTGAATCGTTTCGATTCGCGAAGCAATTCGACCAACCGACGAAATAATTAATATAATTATGAAGCGACTGATTATAAACGAACTGAATTTAATTTGACCACAGAATAATGAGATTAATACAACAAAAAGATAATTCTTATCGATACAATACAACTTCCAAGTGATTTTCATCGTCACGTAACTACTGTATATATGCGTTGATTTTTATCAAAAACGAATTAGTTTCCCCCCGTCGAAGAGAGATAACATTATTGTTAATGAACTCCTTAACTAAATGACAAAATAATGAAGTGAAGCTAACGCCATTAACTGTTACGACTAACTTTAAACACGACAATAATCGCAAACACATCATCATCAACAGCGATAACGAAACAATGAAAGTAATTATTTTCTTCACTACTAGATAAGGAGAAACATCTATACATTTCCCCCTTTAATATTCGTTCACTACGTTAATTTCCCCTCATTTAGCGCATTTGAACGAAGTGGGAATGAATGTTGCAGCTTCTAATCAGCCATAAAAATCACGTGTTGGTAGCAGAATAACATCATTACAGTCTGCCGAGGGAGTGTTTCGGCATTATAATATTAATCATTCCATTTAAAAAGCATTTTTCACGGGAATTTATCTGATTTTACGTAACGTTATCGTGGCACGGACGTTACAGAATCGATACTCCATTCAGCCGGTGCGCAGTTCCTTTGATAAGTTGTAAAGAAGTCCGAAATGGCAGAAATTTTTGGAATAACTATTACTACGCTATTACTCCATATAAATTATGTTTAATGAATTAAACGACCTGAAGGTTAATGGTTAGCAAAATGTCGCATGTTTCTCTAATAACGCTTGACAAAGCTAGCAAATCTCTGCTTAAATTATGCCATAAAGCGGATTTCTGAGTGATTCTACAGATTTATTGCGATTTAAATAAGCTGTACAAATGTACGATGGTGACAGTATGGATGATATGCAGTAATCATAAATTTTAACTGAAGTTTTGCGGAATTGGCGAATAAAAATTTCCAAATTCTCACAGGAATCCTCTTTTGAAACGTCGTAAACACTCGACTACTGGAAAAATCTGTATCGATCCATAAACCGAAAGTTTCGATAGCAAAGATGAGGAGCAGGTCTGAATGAATCGTTCTGATCAACTCGGAAATGCTACTTTCCTCATCCCTTCATCACAGATAGATAAGGCCATTCTTTGCTCCCCTAACAGTACTAACAATCACATTAATGGCAATTAATGCTACCATAAGTTAATTTCCTACTTTTACTGATAATCTGGAGAAATATTGACATATCTCTCGATTAATCGGATGCGGGAACATCGATTCACGCGTGTCTAACTTAGACATAAATCTATCCGGTTTGGGATCGTCCTCTTTTAAAGAAATGTTAGCGAAGACAAACCGAATCGATTCTTAATCGGTTCGGATTTACACTTTTTAAATCGATTTCTGCGGATTTTTCTTTATATGGGATTCGTATTATATAAACCGGTGTCGCAGTACAGAGAAGACGACTTTGATTTTTCGCCGGGAGAGAGACAGAATCGATAATGACGTCACCGAATGAAAATGGTCTATCCTCTATCGTTAACCAAACAGAGTATTTGGTGATTAGAGGTTAGAAAGATTGATAAAACGTAACACGTCATCCAATCCCGAATGAAAAGGATCAATCACTCGAGACCACTCTCAGCACTACTATCACTTCTAATCCCGAAAGAAAAAAAATATGCTGGCGCCGAGTAAACAAAACTGGAGAAAGTCAGACAGGAGAAATTTATGGATTTATGCTTATTTTTACATTTTCTCAATCGTTAATAATTTTTCGGAGTGGAATTTCGTGTCGCAGTCCTATTTAGCGATTCTACTACTCTCGAGCATGGAATACGTAGTGGATAACGGTGTTTACACTTTATAGATGTTTGGTCTGTGTAAATTTAACAGTTTTCCGACCGGTTTCTACTGTCTTCGATCAATTGTCAGGACCAACAAGTAGAATATGATGAAGGTAAAGTGGCACCTAACCAACAATCGGTGTTTTTTCTTCCCTTTCGCGATCCGTTCGCGTCAGTTCGCGTGGTGGTAAAGAAATATCAGATCTATATTAGTTTAGCACTCACCGTCGTTGTCGTAGTGACTCCACACCTCTATGAACTGAGAAGCAGTCAGGTTCTTCAAGTCGTAACTCCCCTTCTCTCTGAATCTCTTGAGAAAATTGCCCCCGTACCTAGAACAGCCAGCCATGACGTCGTCGACGCGCCACTCTGCCATCGCTTTTATATGTCCAGTCGAGGAAAACGCATGCGCTCGTCGTACGGAGACCACGATGTCTAGAAGCGAAAAGAAGTGGCAACTCTGTTGAGGAAAAAAAGAAAAAAAAAAAAAAAACTGAAATGGTTTACGAGCGTTGGATAGATTTTCCTGCAAGCATCAAAGATAAACTCTTGCACTAAAGTTATCTAACAACGCGTTGATACTTGAAGTACAGAGTTGTCTAATAATTGTTTCATTAGCCAGTGAAGTAATTTAAAAATTTACAGAATCTAAATTTGTTGATTGATTTGAGTTACACCAACTCAATCTCATTTAATAAAGCATCAGTTGTAGTTACTTTACAGAATGATTATAAATTATTGGATTCTATAAAGCAGTTTTGAACTAACTTTAAACACTTTAAGTTGCAAAATAGAAGATGAAGAAGTTGTGGTAATAACGAAGGGAAAAAAATGACCAAACTATTAATTCAAGAAGAAAATTAATCGAACGTTGCAAGTTTTATTGATCAGATAATTGACAGAGCTAAGTGCAATGATGTAAAAAAAAAAAAAAAAACAGAACATGGATGTTAAGAAAGATGGAAAAGAATCTGATCTTTGAATTAATTAATAATGATTCAGTTTTAAAAAATAATTTGCACATACAGTTAAAGATCTATAAATGCATACAGTTAAAATTTATATATTATTTAAGTTTATATAACTGAGTAAACGAAAATAACAGTTTTACATCTTCGGAGAAGCTATATCTGAAACGGTTATCTTCATAAAAATCCAGAATATGAGGATCCGTTTTGAAACTATTTTTACAAAAATACACAATATCAAGGATCCGTTCTGAAACCATTTTCACAAAACGGATCCTGATATTCAGATCATCAATATTCAAATTCCAGAATATTAGGATCCGTTCTGAAACTATTTTCACAAAAACCAGAATATCAAGGATGAATGAACACGAAACTCAAGTGAGTTATTTCAAGATGAAAACGTAGCTATCACATAGATTAGAATTCTAGAATAAATCAGTCATATATTCTTGAATAATATATATATTATGCAAAACTTGGCACTATATAGTAGTTAGTTGTATTCTGGAAAACTAATTATCTCAAGACTACATAAAAAAAAAAATTTGGCAAACATTTAGAATAAAAGAAGAAACAACTGTTAAGTACCGTGTTAATCGAATGTTACACGATTTTATTGATCAAACAGTACAGAACACGAGAATATAATAAACAGAACGGGAGCTATATGTGGTAATTTTTTAAGGATTTTGATCCTTTTATTAGATTAATTTTTATAAATTACGGTTTTCGATACGTTTTTATGGCCTCGTAAATTTTTATAAAAATATTCCGTTTTAAATCTCAGACGTGACTAACACCCATAATACACGGCTTGGGTTATATAATGTAACATAACTTTTGCATTAATAAACAAAAGGAAGAGGAAGTAAATCCGAATAGATCGACAACGATAGGCAGATCATTTATTACATAGAAATTCTATAATTACTCGTGTTTAAAAGTTAAATTGAGGGGAGGATAGAACAGACGATTTATGGTCTCGGATATCCAATCTATTGATATATTGTACACTAGAGAACTGTCATAACCTCATCTCCTAGCTATATATCAACTGACTCTCTACAGCTTTCATTCGCAGATAATTATAATTATATAAAGGTGTGAAAAAGTGTAGAATTTTTCGGTGACACCGTAAAAACAGTTCTTTATAGCCAAACTGAATCAATGACATCACTCCCAGTTGTTCGCTGAAACTCAGAAAGTTTCATAGAACAATCGCTAGCTTTATGTAAATTAAATTTGAATATATGCAAATGCGTTAAGTGGCAAAGACGTCATGTGTGTGATAAGACGTTTAGCCAAGTTTGCAGTATTTATATTGAGTAAAAATATTGTAGCCAGATGTCTGAGAATTTCGTAAATTCGAAACGTTTGTAATTATTTTGTCAAGGTTATTTTGGAATCGATATCTAATCCCTGCGATCTTATCTCCTAGTTCATTAACTAATGTAATAAGATCTTCTTCTAGAATAGAGTTTGAAAAAATTCTTTAAGAGTTCCGAGACCATTACAATCACGATAAATAACATCAAGAAGAGATCGAGAAAAAATGCGAGGTAGTAAAAATAGAAAACTTTGCTACAAAAATACTCTTTAAGTAATGAAATAGTCGAAGAATTATCTTTGAAACAATCGTATTGAACAATTATACTATAAAGAAATAATTAAAAAGTTTAAACAAATATAAATCATTGTTACGTATCTAGCATTATTACGTTTTCTGATCCTAACCAATCGAAGAATGTCAAATTAATAATATTTTTTACGCAATAATGAATATTTGCTATAAAAAACATTTTTAAATAATGAATTAATCGAATAATTATGTATGAAATAACATATAAAAAGATAAAACAAATATAAGTCATTGTTACGCATCCAGCATTATTACGTTTCTGATCCTAACTAATCAATGAACGTCAAATTAACAATATTTTTTTACGCAATAATAAATATTAACTAAAAAATTATTGTTAAATAATAAATTAATCGAACAATTATATGCGAAATAATTGATAAAAAAGGTAAAACAAATATATTAGGTCATTGTTGCATATTTTAGCATTATTACGTTTTCTGAGCCTAACCAATCAAAGAACGTCAAATTACCAACATTTTTTACGCAATAAATATCTGCTATAAAAATATTATCAAATAATGAATTAATCGAACAATTATATGTGAAATAATTAATAAAAAGGTAAAACACATAGATCATTGTTACGTATTTTAGCATTATTACGTTTATTGAATTTAACCAATCAAAGAACGTCAAATTAATAATATTTTTATGTAATAATAAGCATTTGTTATAAAAATATTCTTAAATAACGAATTAATCGAACAATTATATATAAAATAATATATAAAGAGGTAAAACAAATATAGGTTATTGTTATGCATCTAGCATTATTACGTTTCTGATCCTAACCAATCAAAGAACGTCAATTTAACAATATTTGCCATAAAATATATTGTTAAATAATGAATTAATCGAACTATGAAATAATATATAAAAAGATAAAACAAATACAGGTCATTGTTACGTATCTAGTATTATTACGTCTTATGATTCTAACCAATCAAAGAACGTCAAACTAACATATTTTACGCAATAATAGATACTTCTATAAAAATATTGTTAAATAAAGAATTAATCGAGCAATTATACATCAAATAATATATAAAAAGGTAAAACAAACATAGGTCATTGTTACGTATCTAGCATTATTACGTTTCTGATAATAACCAATTAAAGAACGTGAATTAAGCGATATTTATTACATAACAATGACAAATTACATTTAAAAATAAAAAATACAAAAATGATTTCTAACAAAGCAGATTTTGCGTAATATATTTAGTTTCCAATTTTTTTAGAAAAATATTTATTCGCGTTATTGATTAGTTGTTTTTTCTTTTAATAAAAATAAAAACCGTCAAAAAAAAGTCATTATAAATCATCAGAAATTCAATTAAATTCTTAAAAACATGATATATGATAGCAGCAAAAGTAAAAAGTTGATGGAAGTCATAAAAATAAAAACTTTCGCATAAAACGATTAACTTTAATTAAAAACGACAACAACTAGACACTAATAATACATAGAAAAAAAGAATATATTTAAAAATTAAAATTTACAACACGTCAAAAGTAAAAATCCGAGTTTGTTTTTGGCGTTAAAATAAAAAAAAATCTCGTTAAATAATTACTACCATTAAAGAACGATCCATTAAATGTTCTGTAAACCAAAAATCGATCTAGGTAATTTATTCGTTCTTTCAACTTTTAAGAATTTATTCTCATATAATTCTCTAGACATGACTGATGGCAGTTTGATAAATTTATCATTTTAATTTTATAACATGTTCGAGTTTTATCCATTTATTCTACGATATCACCGATCCGATTGATGATAAGTAATCTTTGATAGAGTATCAGCTAAATGATTTTTTTAAAAAATGATATGTTGCTAACTATGCGAGCATAATTTCTTTAAATTTTATAGTGGCATTCGAGATGCACTTTTCTTTCGTTAAATAATCCTTGGCTAGCTTTATATGTACTTATTTCGAGCGTGTAATATTGCATCGATCCTATCGATTGTAGTCTTCGCTACAGATTTAAATATGTGGCGAAGTCCGCTCTAGATTGTCCAGCTGTGTGAGTACAACGACAGATAATTTAAGTTATTCTAATTTGGGTCACAAGTGACCATGAGATATAGATAGACGTTGATCTACATCATCCTTTTCTCTGTGGCCTTTTCTCATCAATGAGTTGCACTAGTTCATTAGGTTAAATTATATTAATTTTTACTTTCTGTGTATACAGAGAAAATACTTTCTATGCATACAGAGAAAGTCATTTTTACTTTCTATGTAATAAACTATGTATTTTGTATACATAATACAAAGATTCTTACATATAACATGAATGCTATTATATAACAATTACATAAACTATTGAAACATAACATTAACATACTCTATTGAATCATAACATAATATTAACATAAAATGCTACATAAACTATTGAAACATAGAACAGAGATTCTGACATGAAAATTATCACACATTTTCACATCGTAAAATGTGTAGTAATTTAAACTATTGAAACATAACATAATATTAACATAAAATGCTACATAAACTATTGAAATATAATATAACATTAACATAAATTATTACATAAACTATTGAAACATAGCACAGAGATTCTGACATGAAAATTATCACACATTTTCACATCGTAAAATGTGTAGTAATTTTCATTCATCTCTGTCCTTATCAGAAAGAAAGAATTATCAATTGAATATAAAAGTACTTAGCTGATGTATGCTCGATTCTTTAATTCTTGGCATTAACTTATTATATATAAGGCATATTTACTGATGGCATTACTGCGTAGCGATAGATAAAAGAGTTTACCAAGCACTCAACATAAAATTTGGACATTTTACAATTTAAAAGCCTTATTTAACGTACTGGAGAGAAAATATTTATTAAATTCTAAACTCGTGAATGGGAGAAATATATGTTTATTCCTTCGATTCTTTCACGTTTTAAAGGCCAGTTGATAAAATATTTTAGATGTTAGTTTAGAGAAGGTTGCGCAGGAATGCTTCGGTACTCATTCGATATTATATATCTTTCGAAATTTTGCTTGGAATGTTACAAAATTACGAGTGAAAAGTCATTTTCAACGGTACATTAATCCTACACGGAGTATTTTTTAAAAGAAAAGTCATCTCGTTTGATATAATAAATCAAAAAAAAATTCTTTTTTTTTAAATCAATAACGTAATATCTTAAATGACTTTTGTATTGTAGTCGGTAGCGTTAGCGCCAAGTTCAAGTTTTCAATAAAATAAATAAATGAAGAGTTTAAAATATTTTCAACACCGAACTAAAATATATAAAGAAAAAGTAGAATATCTTATTTATTTATTTATTTACTCTCGGAATACACGGATCAATTATTTATTAAAAAAAAAAAAAGAAAAATTTTAAGGAATCTTGAATTATTTTAACTGACTACGAAACTTGACAAATGAATGATGATTTCGCTAACTTAAAAATTTCGCAAAGAAAAAGAAAAAAAAATATATATATATATTATTTTCATTTCGTTGGTCGTAAAAAGCATTTAATATTACAAAAAATGTAATATTTAATGTTTTTTTTTTGTAGATCAACGAAAAGGAAATATATATATGTTTTTTTGTATCTTGGGAAATAAAAACTGGAAAATTTTGACTTTGAAAAATTACCACTGCGTTCTTTAAACATTTTATTAAAATTTTTTTCTAATTAAAATATGAAGCTAATTGCCGGAATCAATTGTTATCGTTTTCTTAAATAAATCCTTCTGTAAGATTTAATTTAAATCTATATAAATTTGTTTGAATGCCCCTTTATACGATGTCTGAGAATCAGCACGGTATAAAGGGAGTATAAATGAGATTACTATGCCTGAGAATCAGCATTTTCAAGAAAAGTGAGGTTTATTATATCATTTCTGAAAAAATGTTGAAATCTCATTTATATTCCCTTTATACCATGCTGATTCTCAGGCATAATAATCTAATTTATATTCCCTAATTTATATAATATGCTGCTTCTCAGGAGTTTGTTTGTGCATGTCTTACTAATGTCTTTAGATTCAATTAGCGGATTTTCATGAAATTTGCTCTGTCGTTAAAGATAATCTCTGATGCCGTATCATTTAAACTTTTAATCATTTAAAAATGGCGGACAGTTAAGTTTCTCGTATGCTTTCTTAATTTATCCTGAATAACTAATTGAATTTTTATGAAATTTAACTATTGAAGTTGATGGTGATGGCGAATGAATTAATGGAAATCCGTATAGCTTTCTTATAGATTATTCCATTGAAGCTAATTTTTATGCTATATATCAGGAGTGTCCAAACTCTTGGCTTCCTTGGGCCACATTTGAAGAAAAAAGTTTTCTCGGGCTGCATATAAAATATACTAATTCCAACGATAGTTGTTAGGCGGTCGGATGACCAGGTGATAACGTGTTGCGTGTCACGCAGGAGAATCCAGGTCTGGCATCTCCTGAAAAGTTTTTTCCGGGTTCAGGGTCCTGCCCGGTTATAAGCGTCTTTTACCATCCGATCCTCCTCTACGTATATAGGTGCAGTCCATAGTTGGAACTGGCTCCGTCCCTTAGTAATCTCACTGATTGGAAGGGGCGTAAAATAAAAAAAATAAAAAATAGTTGTTAAGGAAAAATTAGTAAATAATGTACAATATATGATATTCACCATGACAAATAAGAAAAAATGTCGTAACATAATAATCTTTGACTTCTTTTCGTTCAGAATATTTTTAAATCATTGAGCAGATCAAGAAGTTTTAATCACTGAAATAAGATAATATTTTAGAAAATGGAAAAAGGAAATTTAGATAGGTATTTAAATAAGAAAAAGAAATGTAGATAGGTATTTAAATAATAAAAATTTCTTTAACTTCATTAAGTACATAAGTAGATAAGCATTTAAATAATAAAAAACTTAATGAAGTCAATGAAGTACATAAAAATCTCAAAATTTTAAAGAAGTTTACAATTTTATGTTGGGCTGCGGGTTGGACAGTCCTGCTATATATACTAATCCATTATTCTTAATCATTCCAAAATAAAGGGCATGCTTATGGTAAAAAAATTAAAGACTTTAATGTCAACTTATTTTATAATTTAATATATCTATAGTAAGATATAATTTAAGTAGCCGCCGCCAGATACAGAATATCCCATGTGGATATGGCGGCTTAATATAATATAAATAACCAAAATAAAGGGCATGCTTATGGTAAAAAAATTGAAGACTTTAATGTCAACTTATTTTATAATTTAATATATCTATAGTAAGATATAATTTAAATGAATGCATTTTTTAAGCAACAATTGCCAAAAATTAATGCTATAAAGCAACGGTTCTCAACTTTTTCATAACTGCATACCACCAAAATCAAAATTCAAAAATTTCAGTACCACCAACAAAGATATGCCTTGTATACAAATAGAAAATCAAGATTATACACGTAACACTAGTCATGTCTCGCCTACCACTGATTTTGATGGTACGCACACCACCAGCGGTACGCGTACCATAGGTTGAGAACCGCTTCTATAAAATAACGGTTTGAATAATATCTGTATAATAATAAAAATAAATAAATAAATATTCTGTATGAATTTATTTTTTAAATATTCTTTCTATATAAAAATATAAATATTCGTGTAGACTGTAGGTAGAAAATTAAAATATTTTTCTTCATGCAGCACGCCATAAATGAAAAAGAATATAATTTTATCAGAAAGATATTTTATTTCTATCAGGCCATCTTTACCGATTTTAAATTGTTTTAAAATTTGAAAATGATCAAAATCGATTCATTATTACCGACGTAACATGAGTTAATTTTGATCATTTTTAATATATTTTTTATATGTAAAGACGAACGCTGTAATGGAAAACGTCACATTATCGATTGATCGATCTTTGCTAACTTGTCGTCTCTGCAAAAATATAGAACTCTTCTCGGGCAGGAAACGTTTATCATCATCAAGTTGTTGTAAAATAGTTTTGCATTAATTACCATAACATTACTAAACAGTAAGGAATGTGTTAGTATCCAAACTTCACAATTTTGACAAGCAGTTAATAAAATAAATTGCCTTGAGTTTCTATTCAACGTGAATGTGATGTTTAATTTATGGTTATGTCAATAGATTTGTTTTCAAAATAATTCAAAATTTGTACAAAATTTTCAACTAATATAAATCGTTTTACGAATGCAGTCAAACCTCGGTTTACGAACAAATTTTCCGAACACAAAGCGTCTCGGATGATGTACTGTGTCTCGAATTACGAACACGCAAGCCGTCAACATAAACATTTTCAATGATAATGCCATGTGTCATTTTAGAAACATTTTAAAACGTAGACAAATACAAATCACATTTAACAACTTTTTAATGAGACGAGGCCCAGTGGGTCTGAAGCAGAATCGAGTGGTGCCAAGAGACAGAAAAAAGGAAAATAATCCCCTTCTAAACAATAACATTTCACTTCACACCCCCTTCCACTTACGCTATCAACACTTCTGCATACAGATATGGTAAAACTAATTTCATTTTTCATCTGCTTAGTATTGTCTTTATCTTTTTTTTATGATATATTTAATAGTTTCCATTGATTTTGTGTTAAGAACTTGTGCACAAAATAATGTTGTAAAAGTTTAAATAAGCAATCATCTGGGGTCCAGGAACGCATTAATCCATTTTACATTAATTCCTATGGGGAAAATAGTTTCGGTTTACGAACGACATTCAAGGTCCAGGAACGCATTAATCTATTTTACATTAATTCCTATGGGGAAAATAGTTTCGGTTTACGAACGACATTCAGGAACGAATTAAGTTCATGAACTGAGGTTTAACTGTATAATATTTTTAACCTTTCCACCCCATTTTGGAATGATCTGTCAGCAGTACATCTAGCAAAAATATTATTTTATATTGAATTAAGTTCGTAAATAACATTGAGGCCTAGTAGAGAATCTGCCTATTGAATATTATCGATTTTTGATCATTTTCGAAATTTGAATAATTGAATATCAATCTCTACTAATTTGTTTTAAATAAAAACATATAATTTTAAGCCAGTTTTACATATTTAAATTTTATGGGGACCATTCGTTATCATTCAACTTGCGTGTTCTGATACTTTTGAGAGTTCTACGTGATATCCTTACAAGATGGCCGATATATCTGGTATCTACTACACGTAAAAGTTATAATCATTAGAATGGATTTAGACCTATTGAAAGGATAGTCTCAAGTAACCACATTTTACGTCTATTTATCTGTCAGACAAACTGCAAAATATTAAAAAAAAAATACATTGAAATTTCAAACGACCGTCTAAACTATAAAATAGCTAATTTTGAAGTCACCACGTGTTCCCGTTACAAGATGGCGGCTGGTTCAAAACTGTAAAAATTCTGTATCCTTGAAACTGTTTATCTGCACACGACAAATGGTCCCAAATGAAAAATTTTTTCTTTATAAACAAAAAATCTTTATTGAACTATCGATAAAAGCTATAAATCCGTCTTTCATATGCTATAAAGATCAAGAAAAATGAAAATTAAATATCTATATTCTATTAAAACGAAAATTAAATCAAAAGTTTTAATCAAACTTTTCCAATAATACGCATATCGATAGATAAAATCGTGCTTTTCTTATTTGCAAACGTTAAATCTTGAGTAAAAAAAATGAAAGTTTCGAGTTTAAAATAGTCTATCCATCTTTACTGGATAAAGTACTTATTTTTTTTTTATAAACTTTGAATAGAAGAGCAGTTAGATTAATACAAGAAAAATATTAAAAACTGGCCGCATTTTCAAAAAAAAAAATGCAAAAAAAAATTGAAACTACTTTCACAATAACAGTTATCAATCGTGAAAATTACTTACACTAATAAAAATTCTTCAGTTCCGAATATCATTCAACAAATGATTAATGAATACTGTTAATGATCGAAAAAAATAATTAAATTAATCTCATCGGAAAAAATTTGATTGAATAAATTCGTCTATTAGGTAAAGTTGGGAGAGACAGTGCGGCGGGAGAGACGACAACTAACTTGTAAGTATATTCACATTCTTGAGCCAAGATGACATTGTGATAATGATTATGGCATACATTTGTTTGAGCAGAGTATAGGCTGATGTGCTTTATCTAACAAGAAGACGGCCAAACTTGGTTGGGCCAATTTTTGATTATTTCCCGTAAATTCGATTCATTTCCCTCTATGGGTCATTTCTCAGAGTGAATCTTGCGGCTTTTCCTCTTTTATAACAAAACCAAATTTAAATTTTGGCCCACAAATGATGTCTCTTTAGAAAAAAAACTTCGGTGACTCAGCCGCTAGAGCATTCACCTTCGATGTTCTATGTCGTAGATTCACATCCCTACTCGGCAGATTTTTCTGTGAAAATTTATTTTTATAAATATAGAAATAAATGATGATAATTTTTATATATAAAATTAAAAATGCAAAAATGACAAGCTATTTTATTTAATTGTTTACAAAAACTAAAGGTTGTCATCAAAATCTTCAGTATTATCTTCCAATTCAGTTTCCGCTTCATACGCATCCATTAATTCTTGCAATCCGGAGTCACTCGCATCATTCGTGTCTGTATCAGTTGACAGTTCTTTCAGACAGTGATAAATTACTAATTGCTTATATATATATATATAAGATATATAAAAATGCTCTATGTCGTAGATTCACATCCCTACTAGGCAGACTTTTCTGTGAAAATTTATTTTTATAAATATAGAAATAAATGATAATTTTTATATATAAAATTAAAAATGCAAAAATGACTAGCTATTTTATTTAATTGTTTACAAAAACTAAAGATTGTCATCAAAATCTTCAGTATTATCTTCCAATTCAGTTTCCGCTTCATACGCATCCATTTGGAGGGCAAAAATCCATGCTGCCAGGGGATCTATTGGGAGGTTATTGTTGATTACATATTCAGAATCTATTCTTGAAATTATCTCTAAGGTTTCAGCTATAGGTAGCTCTCTGTTAGAACGAACTATTTTTACGACCTTTACTTGGTCCCAATCTACTATGATGTCATTTTCGTAGCAAGCTTTAGCTAGGGCCTGAAAATAACAGAATTGAAATATGACTTTACATCAGCTATTAGTAAGAAGTTAAACAACCTGCAATGAATGAAGGACTTCCCACAGTTTCTGAAAACTAACTCATTAAGTAATCCCACTTGTCCCTGTTTATTTGCATTTATGAAAACACATAAACCACAGCTTGAATTCAGACCGGTGGTAGAGAAAGTCAACTCCCCGACATACAACTTCGAAAAAACCCTATCAGCACAGTGCAACTTTAAACTAAAGCCATATTGGTACATCTGTATTTCCATGGCAGATTGCACACAACAAATAGCTGCACTAATACTGCAACCAGAAAATATACTAGTGATTTTAGACTTTAAATCATTGTATCCATCCATTCAGCTAAAAGCTGCCTCCATAGCACTCTACAGGTTCCTTTTAACCATGTAAGACAATGCCAATCAAATAGCCAACACATTAAGAGAGATCCTCCACACAGTGTGCCATGAATCAGCATTCTAATACAGAGGTAAGTATTACAAACAACATTAAGGAGTCCCGATAGGCAGCTCCATGGCTGGATGTCTAGCAGAGTTAATGGTCAGACACGAAGAAACCCAGATAACATCGATTTATAAAGAATACTAGATGTTTTACAAAAGATATGTGGACGACATTCTAATTATATGGAAACAACAAGATAAGACTGAGGCAATAATACAAAAATTCACTGATGAAGCATATGGCCTAAAACTAGAATTAGATCAATGCAGTTCTTCTACCATACACTTCTTGGACATACAAAAAGTATTTTTGTTCTTTCTTTTCTAAACAGTGGTATATGAAAAACCTATGAACAGAAGAATCCTCATTCCGAGATGGACCCGATCCATCAAGGTATAAAAAATCTACTTTCCATTTTTACTTTAAACAGGTTAAAACACATTGTAACTACCTAGAAGCAATTAACAAAGAAATTGAAGTCATCTATAAAACAGTTAAGGAGCATGGATACAAGAAAAAGTACATACAAGACATAGAACATAAAGTAAACAACAGACAACTGTTGGATCATAATATTCCACTAAACGACTTCACAACAGATATCAGAGAAACGGTAATCCTACGGTATGGTTTAGCTAATTCAAGAGTAGTAAGAAACCTAATTAAAAAGAAAAAATGGGCAACAAGTTACACGCGACATCTAACAGTATATCAGCTAATACGCAATGAGAAAGATAAGATACATAACAAAATGAAGGAAGACAGTTATGAAATTCCAGTTGATAATATAACAAGGAATCATCAGGAAGTTCACATAAGAGCAACTAAGAGAAGTTTAACCAACAGACTGAAAGAACATAAAGAGACGTAGCCAAAGGCAATTTGACAACAGCCCTACATAGAGCTTGCTACAAAAATGATATCCTAATAGATTGGGACCAAGCAAAGGTCGTAAAAATAGTGCAGTTATGAAATTCCAGTTGATAATATAACAAGGAATCATCGGGAAGTTCACATAAGAGCAACTAAGAGAAGTTTAACCAGCAGACTGAAAGAACATAAAGAGACGTAGCCAAAGGCAATTTGACAACAGCCCTACATAGAGCTTGCTACAAAAATGATATCCTAATAGATTGGGACCAAGCAAAGGTCGTAAAAATAGTTCATTCTAACAGAGAGCTACCCATAGCTGAAACCTTAGAGATAATTTCAAGGATAGATTTCAAATATGTAATCAACGATAACCTCCCGATAGACTGTCTGGCAGCATGGATTTTTGTCCTCCAATAGAAGGCTTTTAATGAAAAACCTTTTTTATTTTATTTATTTATTATATTATTTATTTTTATTCTTTATTGAGTTTTCATTTTTTAGTTTATAATACAGTGAGTGATCGGTTAGCAAACAGTTCGGATAACGAACACTTTTTCAAAAGATTTTTATGTTCAGTTTGTGAACACATGTTTGGATAACGAACACTTCACAGAACAAACTGTAGGATCCGTGACTGATGGAATGAGAGGTCAGCCGGATGCTGCGTGGTAAAGCTGTGGCTTACCATTATGGATGATCCAGGGTTCCACTCTTCCAATTTTTTGGGAGGGATCTGGGCCCAGCCCATTGAAACCCATCCTTCAATCTTCCGGTTCACCCCATCATGGGTATTGATCAGCATGTGATGATGGCAGCTCTATAAGTGGCCGCCAGATAAAAATATTCCATGAAGATATTTCGGCTTAACTTAACTAACGGAATGACAGGCTTAGGCCTTGCGCATTTGTGGACTTTAATTAGACCAATTTTTAGAGAACTTTTTTCATTCACGAATGTTTGTAAATTAAACGGATTATTATATAGTTATTATTATAATGTTGATCTGCATCGTTTACTCTCAATGCTTTTCTTAATTCATTGATTTGTTTGTATTTACACCTATTTCGACCGTTGTAATGACCATTCAAATTTAAATCCACTGTTGGCAAAGTGCCAACTTGACCATTCTAACGGACATTGGAACTGAATTTTTGGGAATTGGTGGTCCCTTTCTGTATGGATATGGTGTACTATAACTGTTTTAATTCAGAATTTCGCGAATTTTAATTTGGTGATAAGTCGCCAACTGCTCAACGACACCTTAATTAGACTGGCTTTTTCGGAAATTGTTTTTCATTTGCGAATGTTTGTAATTACACGGATTATTATATGGTTATTATTATAGTGTTGATCCGCGCTGTTTACTCTCAATGCTTTTCTTAATTCATTGACTTGTTTGTACTCACTTTTCTCTCTGTAAACAGTGAGAAAAGTGCGGCGTTGACATTTGTGCTTCTTATTACGGTTTTCAGTTGTTTATTTTTGTGATAATGTGCCAACTGTCTCTTAACACCATTAATTAAACTTTTTCTCAACGGTTTGTTTAATTCTTGTGATTGTATTTTGATGGTCTATCATCTACTTAAACATATTCTGCTGATCCGCACTCATTATTATATGTGTTTTTATTAAAATAGCGACTTTCCTTAACTCACACCTGTTCTAAGTCTTCATTGCAAGGAAAAATCTGTTTCTTTGTGTGATTCAGATTTAAATCTTTTGGACTAAGGAGGACCTCATTTTTTCTTTGTAATTGGGTTGTGGAATTCAAAAATTACCATTAAGGAGTAATCTTATCGTTGTCATTATTTCTTGGATAATAATTAGTTAGACTAATACTTTAGGACACCACTCTGTGTTCAATCTATTGAATAAAACACTCGTTACATACTTTTTCTAATTTTGCTACTCTCCCATCGTGAAGTCAGAATGTATGTAGTAATACTATGGAACTTAATTTTCTTTGATCAATGGAAAAACTGTTAGAAGCAATTACTTCTAATATTGGAAACGAGGAAAATCCTGAAGAAGGATATTTAAAAACCATTGCAGAAGGTGTGATATACAATATTCAAATGCGTGCAAGAGGATCACAGGAGTAATATCAAAAAAGAGGAAAGAAATAGTATCAGAACTGCAGCTTTAGAAATGCATAGCTTTAGAATCTATGCCATAATGAAGGAACTCAGAAACAAACAAAGTAAAGTAACTTATGCTGATAAAGTCAAAAATAAAGAACAAGAAATGATTATTCCTCTACTAAGCAGAAACACTAAGCTAATAAAACAATGAAAGGAACCAGTCAATAACAAAACAAAAATTTTGAAGGATGAGGAACATCCAGTACTGATTATACTAAGAGAGAACGATACAGAAAACTCACCAGAAACAGAAGAAATCAAAAAAGAACTGAAAAATAGAATTAAACCATGTGAACTGAAGATTAAGGTCAAGGAAATTAGAAAAGATAACAAAAACTTATGGATTAAGTTATGATAAAAAACAAAAAGAAATCCTCAAAGATGCAATTGAAAACATCCAAGACATAAAGGAGAAAATTGAGATCAAATTGCCAGAGAAACAAAATCCCAAATTGATACTAATTAACTCACCTGCACACCTTCAGGATGAAGAATTATTATCAAACATATTCAAACAAAATGAACAACTTAGCGGAGAAGGAACGTTTGACAACTTTAAAGAGGAAGTTCACATTGTCAGAGCTTTCAGGGGAAAGAAAACTCTACCTGACATATGTAACATCATTTTAAAAACCACACCAAGATATAGAAGACTTCTTTTACAGAGAGGTAAAGTGGCAATCGAATGGACAATGGTAAGAATTGATGACCACTTGCCACTACTTAGATGCTACAAATGTTGTGGGTTTAACCACAGATTACATGAATGTGACGAAACACAAAAATGTAGTCACTGCATGAAAAAACATAAATTTAACGAATGTGAATCAAAAAAACAAAGAAGAAGCACAATGTATTAATTGTGTCAAAGCCAATCGCACCCTCCCAAAGGAAGCACAACTTAAACCTAACCACAAATGCATTCTCATGGAATTGTCTTACTGCTGAATACATGAGAATCAGAACAATAAGGAAAACAAAATACTAACTGTATGATACCAAACGAAAGACTCACTCAATCATGGATAGTAACTCGAACAATATTAATAAAATGACCAACACTACCAATGAAAAAGAACTTCAAATTATTTCTATTAACTCACAGAGAAGCAAAGCTGCAAACTCTAATGTGATGCAATTTGCATAACAGACAGATATTGATATTATTTTAATATAGGAACCGTATTTGTATAAAGGAAAAATTGTTCACTACAGTGATTGGAAAATATACCAAAATGATAGCTTGAATAACTGGACAGGAATTGTGGTCAGGAATAAAGAATTGGATGTTGGACTTGTTGTTCAGTTCACTAACAATTTCTCTTCACTTAAATAAAACTGATTACTATATAATAAATGTGTACATCTCACCAAGTGCTAACACTGAGAATGCAGTTAAAGGAAATTAACAGAGTTCTCAGTGAGTTGAAAGGAGAGAAAATTATCATGGCTGGAGACTTTAATGCCAAAAGTCATGATTGGCATAGTCCAATTGAGGATGATAGAGGAATAAAATTAAGTGAAATGACTCTTCAACATAAAATGACATCCATGAACACATCACAACTGCCAACATTTTATTCTATCAATGGTGAAAGCTGGATTGACATTTGCTTTGTTACTGACAATATTAAACAATCCATACGATATTGCAAAATGATAAAAGATGAAAGTGTAAGTGACCATAGATTTATTCTTTTAAAAATGGAAACTTATAAACCAAAAAATATTAGGTCTATGCACTACACAAAGAAAAACTGATTGGAACAACTTTAGAGAAAAGCTAAAAATCAATTGGCTTATATATGCTTTTATTAGTAGAGACCCAGTCAATATTGATAAATATGTTGATATGCTAACTAAGAGTATAATGGAAACTTTTTGGGAAACTATTAAGATATAACAAAACGAGAAGAGACAATGCCATTGGTGGAACAATGACATTGAAAAACAAAAGAAATTGGTTAGAAAAATTAATCATAAACTGAGAAGAGAAACAAACGAAGAACTTAAAAATGAATTCAAACAAGAATTCATAGAAGAGAGGAAAAAATACAAAGAAATGATAAATAAAGCAAGAACAGATTCTTGGAGAAAATTTTGCTTGAAAACAACACAGACATGCCTTGGAAAGGGCCATTCAAAGTTTTATTCAATAAGAAGAAAAAGGTTACTGTACCTAATATGGTACAAAGAGAAAACCACACTTATACTAACACCATATAGGAAGCAATAGAAACTATAACTAAAAAACTTTTTCCAAAGGATGAAATGTCCTGAAGATGAAGAAGTCCATTCTACAGTTTGTGAGAAGATTAAGGAGCCTCCAAGAACGAAAAGGATAGAATGTTCAGTTTTATAGAAATAGATAGAATGATCAAATCTTTAAGTAACAATACATCACCTGGACTGGACAAAATAACAGGAAAAATGATAAAGAATGCATTTGAGGCTATTCCAATAGCATTTGTGTATCTCTACAACCAGTGCTTACAACAAGGTTATTTTCCTAATAACTGGAAGAAAGCGGATATAAAACTAATTCCAAAAACAACCTGCAGACAAGCCAAACGATTATTGACCTATTTCTCTCCTTTCAAACATGGGAAAGGTTTTAGATGGACTCTTAATCAATAGAATAAATTGGTTTGTTAACAAAAATAAACCATTGAATGAGAAACAATATGCTTACAAACCTGGTTAAAGTTACTTGGACGCTCTACTTAATGTTAATAAATTTATCAAAAATGCTTGGAAACATGAGGAACATGCATTACAAAGGTCGAGTATTCACCTGAACCTCTGTATTGAGTTCGACACCGCCCCCCCAGTCCTTCCTTCCGTGCCGTCTTAATGACTATATGAACATCTATTTCATTAAAGTCGAGTCAATGTAATACTCAATCAACGACATAAGACCACTGCTCCATAATTTTAAATTTAAACTTTATTAATATTATTAAATAAAAACTTACAATTGTAAATTACAAAACTGTCTCGTCCCAGACAAGAATTCGGCACTTTACCAAAATAATGTGGTTCTTCACCAACAAATGTCAGAATAACACAGTAAAAATTCAGACGGCCAAATTGCTGCAATTACTGGAATGGACGAATAGCACACACAAGTCACGATGCACCAGACGAACAAAACATTCATCCAACATGAAAAACAGCCGAGAATGTGAGACGAGACAACGACACCATCCAGCGGCAACTGTTTTAAGTCGTAGGTAATTTCCATATTCCATTACAATAAAGTAAATAAAACTAATTATTTCAAACATACATGGTATAATTTCTTTCTTAAATAAAACATAACATTTTGTTAGTCAATGTAATACTCAATCAACGACATAAGACCACTGCTCCATAATTTTAAATTTAAACTTTATTAATATTATTAAATAAAAACTTACAATTGTAAATTACAAAACTGTCTCGTCCCAGACAAGAATTCGGCACTTTACCAAAATAATGTGGTTCTTCACCAACAAATGTCAGAATAACACAGTAAAAATTCAGACGGCCAAATTGCTGCAATTACTGGAATGGACGAATAGCACACACAAGTCACGATGCACCAGACGAACAAAACATTCATCCAACATGAAAAACAGCCGAGAATGATAGACGAGACAACGACACCATCCAGCGGCAACTGTTTTAAGTCGTAGGTAATTTCCATATTCCATTACAATAAAGTAAATAAAACTAATTATTTCAAACATACATGGTATAATTTCTTTCTTAAATAAAACATAACATTTTGTTAACATTAATTCAAACTTCTTAAACATCAAAAAACAGTACATTCTCCAAAAGGTTCAGATGCACCACAGATGAGGATATCCAAAAAATGTGGCGACTCCTCCACACCGTTCGCTTCGCCGACGATCCAAAACAGCGTAACAGGTAAAAAATTACGTGACACTAAGAATATAAAGGAAATCATAAAATTTCCCCTTTTTTCCAGAACCTTTACAGCATTAATGCTCTCGATTGACTTCAGAGGTGCATTCAATCATGCATGGCACCCGAAAATATTGGAGAAACTACAGAACATTAACTGCCCAAAGAATCTTTATGTTTTGTTGCAAAGTTACTTCCAAAATCATACAATTAAATCAACACTCTGAACATACATTTTCAGAGAGAAATTGATCGTGGCTGTCCGCAGGGGTCAAGATCTGGACCGGGGCTTTGGTGTCTGCTAATTGATGACTTACTTAACAACAATATACCTAATAATGGATTTATACAAGCTTTTGCTGATGACACACTTATTTTACTTTCACATAGAAACAGAGACAAACTTGAGAACTTGGCAAATCAAGCTCTAAAAATTGTGGAGGACTGGGCTAACACTTCAAAACAAATAATTAACTATGAAAAAGTCAGGCAATGATACTTTCTAAAAATAGGATATTAACTAAAAATAGGTATTAAATTTGAATCAAAATAGGAAATGGAGATAAGAAAATTAAAAATGTTGATAAAATTAAATATCTGGGAATCATCTTTGATAGAAAACTAAATTGGGAACAGCACATTGATTATTCTGTGCAAAAAGCAAATAAATTTACGAGTAAATTAGTCACCATTGCTGGTAATTCCTGGGGTATCAATTCACAAATTGTTAAAACAATCTATTGTGGAGCAATTGAGCCAGTATTAACTTATGGTTGCCCAATCTGGGAAGAAACTATTAAGAAAAACAAACCAAGAAATAGACTTCTTGGAGTGCAAAGAAAGAATGCACTCAGAATAGCAGAGCTTACTGCACAGCATCCACTGAGGCAGTTCTCGTCTTATCTGCAATTGTTGCAATTGATCTGAAAATGAAAGAAATCAGCCAGATCTAGAAACTTACAAATGGAGAAATGGACAAAACAAAGATTGAAATTCTGAACAAAATTGGGCTCAATTCAAACCAACAGACAAAAGAACTCATTGATACTATTAAGACTTATGGAATTGAAACTCCTGCTAAAACATACTTATTTGGACACCCAGCCATTATCAATCATCCAAAATATTAATGAATACAAAGAAAATTTCCAAGGAACCAGTATATACACAGACGGTTCAAAACATTGATACTATTAAGACTTATGGAATGGAAACTCCCGCTAAAACATACTCATTTGAACACCCAGCCATTATCAATCAGCCAAATATTAATGAATACAAAGAAAATTTCCAAGGAACCAGTATATACACAGACGGTTCAAAAACTGATAATCACGTTGGTGCAGCATTCGTCATTATGGATCAGAGGGAGAAAATAAAATATCAAGCCTACTTCAAACTGAATAATAATTGCTCAATAGTTCAAGCTGAACTTTTTGCGGTCCTCAAAAGTCTTCAATTTATTAATAAAAGCATCAAAGAATATTCTGAACCTCTTCAGATAGTGACAGACAGCATTATGGTTTTGAAACTTTTCAGACAGAACTACGGTTTTGAAACTATTACGTAATCCTAAACAGAATCACCCCTTAAGCATTCAAATCAATAAAGAACTTAATCAAAACAATAAGGAAAATATTACCTTTTGCTGGACTGCAGGACACTGCGGAAATAAAGAAAACGAGCAAGCTGACAAACTGGCGAGAAAGGTTCAGGGAGTCAACACACTTTGTAGTTACAATAAAATTTCAATCAGCACTATAAAGTTAATGATCAAAAGAAAAACTATTGAAGAATGAAAAACAAGGTGGAAAAATGGAAATACTGGGAGAATCACTTTTGAATTCTTCCCAGATATCAAGAAAAGACTCAAAAACAAGCAATTTACCCCTGATTTTCACACAACACAAATCTTTATGGGACATGGAAACTTCCTACAGTTTCTTGAAAGATTTGGACTTAGTGATAACAAATTCTGCAGTTGTGATCAACAAAGTGTTCAAGATGTTCCACATTATCTTTTCTATTGAAGAAAATACAATAATGAGAGATTAAAACTCAAAAGGAAGGCTATTGAAGAAGGACATAACTGGATTTAAAGCATCAAAGAATATTCTGAACCTCTTCAGATAGTGACAGACAGCATTATGGTTTTGAAACTATTACGTAATCCTAAACAGAATCACCCCTTAAGTGTTCAAATCAATAAAGAATTTAATCAAAACAATAAGGAAAATATTACCTTTTGCTGGACTGCAGGACACTGTGGAAATAGATTATGAAAATGATCAGCAACTGGTAATTTGTCCTGAATGGTCGCACTTCTCTTATCTGACTTGGGCTTGTGCTCATTGTTCTGTTTTCCTTCTACAGTTTATTTTTATTATTGTAAACTTTCTCTCTTGCCTTCTTTGGTGGAGCTTTGATTTTTTTTTTGTTGTTGTTGTCTCCGGATTCGTTTTTATCAGGAAAATTTATTTTAATCTTAGATTCTTATCATTGTCGGTTTTGCAGCATGTACTCATCAATGTAATTATTCTTTCAGGGAACTGAGGGAATACATTAACATAACTGGGGTTACAAAAATGATAAGCAACTGGTAACTTGTCCTGAATGGACGCACTTCTCTTATCTGACTTGGGCTTGTGCTCATTATTCTGTTTTCCTTCTACTGTTTATTTTTATTATTGTAAACTTTCTCTCTTGCCTCCTTTGGTGGAGCTTTGATTTTTATTTTTTTTTTTTTTGTTGTTGTCTCTGGGTTTGTTTTGATTGGGAAAATGTATTTTAATCTTAGATTCTTATCATTTTGGTTTTGCAGTATGATTGTTTAGCTTGACATTCCTTCAACTTGCTTGAAGAACTGAGTTCAAGACTTTTGAAATTGGATTTTAGACAACAACAACAAACACTGTTTTAACAAATTCTTCAACAGTAATTTTGAAACTGCTGACTAGTAATAAACTTTTAAATTCACTGATATTTTAAAATAAGACTTTCTTTATCTTCTCTGTGATCAAGAAGATTCTCAACAAATTGAAGATTGTAGAAAATGATTGTTGATGAGAAATTGCTTCAAATATCAACTATGTAAATACTGTAATTAACTTGTTGGTTTTGCAGCATGTATTCATCAATGTAATTAACTGTCTACTTTTTAACAAATTAACTAAGGCTCTTAAGCAAACTTTACACAGGGGATTAAACTATTACTAATTATCCAAACGAATCTAGCCAAACTCCCCCTGGCGAATAAAGTCCATATTAAATTTTCTAAACGATTATTATTTTATTGCCTGCCCAGGTTTGCCAAGAGGGCCCGTGGCTACTTAGATAGCCCGCCTGGGAGTGATGGTTTCAGCCATGTCCGATTGAGTAAGTCTCCATAGTAATCAATGTATAAGCTTCCCGAAATGGAATTACCTACTCAATGGCTAAACCCAACGTAAGTCATCTAAATCTTTGGATTCAGGGTAAGGATGGAAGAACAGTAGTTTTTCCCAATTAAAATGAACTCGGATTTTTAAATTAAGACTTTCTTTATCCTCTCTGTGATCAAAAAGATTCTCGACAAATTGAAGATTGTAGGAAATGATTGTTGATGAGAAATTGCTTCAAATATCAACTATGTAAATACTGTAAATAACTTGGGACTTTGTTTTGGTTAAACAGTGTTGGATGCTAACTCTCTTCTTTCACTTTGTGACTTACCATGCATTCTTATGGTAGGAAGTTTTACTATATTTACACTTTCCTCATCCTTCTTGCTTCTTATTTCCTACTCAATGGCTAAACCCATGGTAAGTCATCTATCTCTTTGGATTCAGGGTAAGGATGGGGGAATAGTAGTTTTCCCGAATAAAATGTACTCAGAAACAACTTTAAGTTAAAACAATTCAAAGATTTATTAAAGAAGGTAAGAGAGAGAGATTTTACAATATTTTGATGTTAGAATGGCACCCATACCAGGCTGAGGTCAATAGGCTTGGGGATCTCTACCATGACAATGCTATTAATCAATCAATAGGCTTAGGGATCTCTACCACGACAATGCTATTAATCACTTCCGAAATATCCTGAAGGAGAGAGAAAAGCAATCGATATTAGACAGATTCTTTATTGGTGTTTGGGGATCTCTACCACGACAATGCTATTAATCACTTCTGAAAAATCCGAAGAGCAGCAGCGATATTGCATAGAGAAAAGCAATCGATATTGAATAGATTGGAGAGAAAAGCAATCGATATTGGACAAATTCTTTATTGGAAAATAAACATATAAATGAGAGAGACGACAATGCTATTAATCACTTCCAAAAAATCCTGAAGAAGAGAGAAACTATCCCGACAGTGCTATTAATCACTTCCGAAAAATCCTGAAGGAGAGAGAAAATCACTACAATGCTATTAATCACTTCCGAAAAATCCTGAAGGAGAGAGAAAAGCGCGATGCTATTAATCACTTCCGAAAAATCCTGAAGGAGAGAGAAAAGCACATGACAATGCTATTAATCCACTTCCAAAAAATCCTGAAGGAGAGAGAAAAGCAATGATATTGGACAGATTCTTTAATGGAAAATAAACATAATAGATTAAAATGCAAGACTATAAAATAGTCTTGCATTTATTTTTGTTATGGAGACTCAATAAAACTGTTTATATATATTTGAATTATATAATTTCTTACTACGTTTATTTATATTATAAACATAAAAAATTATATAATTTCTTACTATTTATGTTTTTTTGAGTCTCCAGAATGAATTAATCAAATTCCCATAAAACCTATGGTAAATCGACGATCGGTTAACAAACAATTCGGATAACGAACATTGTCTTGGAACTGATTATGTTCGTTAACTGATCACCCACTGTACATTGATTTTATATTATGATAAAGATGATTTAAAATTGAAACTTATCATTTGACTGATCCTCTTTTTTATAATATACTGATAAAAAAAAAAAGAAAACATTATGAAGTGACTTTATATAATTAGTACCAATTCTTTATAGAATGATGAAATTATCTCAAAAATATAGAATTTGTAAAAAATGCCATTTTGAATTTTTTATAATTCATTTCTTTTCATCAGTAATCAATCTAATTATGTTTTATAACATTAAATAAAGTGAAGAGAGTTGCATGTAAACTTAAAAAACATTGTAAAAATCTAAAATATAAATGTTAATACTTTAATTTATCTATACAATAATTCAAAATTTAACACACACATTTTCCATACTTTTTCATATGTCATTTATTTGAAATGCTTTTGTGACTTTATGACAAAAATATGATTGTCAATAAAAAAAATTAACTCACCAGATATCAGATGACTTGAATAAAAATATGAAGTTATCAACTGGTGATACCAAACATTTATTTTTGGTAAAAGCTGGAGAGTATAGTGTGCTGTTAAAAAAGGACAATAATTCAACAATATATATTGGAACAGCAGCAAGGTGTTTAGAAATTACACTAAAAGAATGAATGAATAAGATGGACTGCAAGAAGATAAACTTATAGTTTTGTTTGCAAATAATGTTTTCAGATAATAGCAAATTGGCATTAATTAATAAAAATATTCATATTATTTTATAAAAATTTTTCAATAGCCTCATCATCACACACACAAAACTTGTTCAATAGTGATAGATTTAATTTTTTGATATCAGAAACTTGACAATGTTAGTGATAATATTATCTTATTAACAATATTTATTCAAAATATTCAATTCACTATGTTGATTTTCAAACTTGGATCTTGAAGATAATAATAGATTCAAGAGCAATTTTCAAAATTTTCAAAGTGTCAGTAAAATATAATGAAGTTTTATTATATTTTTCGTGGAGTTTTATTGTAAATACATATAGAATTTCTATTAAAAAGCTATATTAAATATTGAAAATGGCTTATGAATCCCTATTATTATATTCCATTTCTTCCATACATGAATTAATTACATTGACAAATAATGTAACTATAATGAAGTTAGAATAACTGAGGAGCTTGGACTATATATGGAATATACTTCAAATAAAACACTGTTTAAAAAATATGATTTTATTAATATTAAAATGTTATATATATGATATTTACATCATCTAACATTTATAATAATTTATAATTTAAGATGATTAAATTAAAAACATTCCCTTCTTTTATTTAGCAATCAAAGCATCTTTTAAGATTTGTTTGTTTTGAAATTACGATCATCTCTTTGCTACAAAATCATATTTTTTTGAAGCAAATAATCAAATAGTATTTCCTCTTTCTTCTATTCTATATAACATAATACTATCTCAAAGATATCTAGTGTTTCAAAATTATACTAATAATGCAACAGCTATAACTGTTAGTTCAAAGTATAATTCTAGAGTAAAGCTGTCCAACTAGTAACCTGTGGACAAATCTACGGGCATGACTATCTGGCTTGACATGTACTAGACAATCATGATCACTGTATAATTCCATTTTGTTATTCTATTTTTATTACTTTGCAAATAACAAAAGCAAAGTAATGAAAATAGAGTAATAAAAGACAATTATAAAAATTGATAAAATTACAATTTAAAGACAGAATAATGAAGGCGATAATGTGATCATATGAAAAAAGAGTGGTTAGCTTTAGAATCAGAGGTAGGTAGGTTTGATGGCATAAATTACTTTTTGAACTTCAGATAGTGAATGCCACTAATCCCTGGACAGGGCTGTTTTTGACATTTTCCTGAGGTTAAACAGTTTGAAAACTCATGCATGGCTGTTCTACTCACTATAATAGTTTTGATTTCCTAATTAAATTTGACATTAATTTGTATCTTTTATGAGATTGAGTTTAACTTATGAGACTATTTAGCTTACAAACACACATGATAAATGATTCTTTGTATTTCTTTTGATGATGAATATGTTGCATACACTCCCACAGGCCAGAGGATTTTATTAGAGGGTATTAGCAATAACCTATAAAAAAACTAAATTTGTTATATATCATATTTTTCAGATCTAGATTTCAAATAGCTTCTCATTTCCTTACATTTTAAATTTTAATGTATTATTCTTCTTCCTAATATAATAAGTTAACACAGGAAAAAAACAGTTCTGTACAGGAAAGTTTTATTTAAAACAATAATGTTTTTGGCTTTCTAGAAGACAAAATTCTCTACCAACCAGATAGAATATTTTTCTATATTCTACCTAGTTAATATGCAAAGTAATCAGAGCAAATATGTATAAATTAAATGTAGAAAGGATTCAAACACCATTGAGAACAGCAACAGCCTCTGATCAGCAAGAAAGGACATAATGACTGGCAAACACCAGTTAATTGCAATCAAAGACAATGAAAAACTGTCACTGACAGAGACACTACCGAGACAGTGTAGTGAAAAAAAAAAAAATAGCAACCTTCTATAAGAAATTATATAAACCAAGAGACTAATTGAGAACAAATAGGCTAAAACACAAAAGACAGTCTGGTCTACTACTGTAAGAAGTAGAGAAAACATTTAAGATTAAGTGCAGGCAGTACCAAGGAGAAGCAGCATCCACATCAAACTCCTAAAGTAAAGAGGAATATTAATATAGGAATCCCTAGATTAATGTGGGTTTGAATAATGTGGTTTTGATTAGTGCACAAAAAAAATTGAGACTATTCCTTAATATATGTGGTCTAAATTTGATTAGTGCACTTCAACAAGTGTGATTTTTTTTATTTTTTGCAAACCTTTTGAAGCGTTGGCAACTGAATCTCAGAGAGTGTGGTCTACATCAGTGATTCTCAACCTGGGCGATATCGCCCCCAGGGGGCGTTCTCGTTCTCGAAGGGGCGCTGGAACAAAAAAAGGCAATCGGGGGGCGATAGACAACCAAAAATTGTACACAGTAGTTTGTGCTTCTTGATCAGGGGGTGATAGACAACCAAAAATTGTACACAGTAGTTTGTGCTTCTTAAAAGTATTTCTTTTGATCAGCCATTTAATAAACCTAAATGTTTTTCTGCATTTACGTCCTGAGTTTTATATCAATATTTTGTAATGAAAGAAGATATTCATCCAGAAACACTATCGGTTCCATTTCTTTTGGAAACTGAGGAAGGCAAGCAAATATGATGGTAATAAAAAAAATGCCTTTCTCAGGGAAAAATGTTATATATATATGCATGCTTCGTCCAAGTCTTACATTCGACCTTGTGCCTTGGTGGATTGAGTTAAGATGATGGGGGCACTCAGAACAATCGTATTCACCCAAGGGGGCACTAGGCTCGAAAAGGTTGAGAAACACTGGTCTATATGATTAGAGCAGTGAAAATAAATTTATTTAATTATTAATTCTGTTAATATTATGACTTTTGTCATCTAATTGTTATATTTTAAATTTGTTCGTAACCTTACCTAGAAAAATGGTCTACTTTTGCTATCAATTATTCGTTTTCATTAGGAGATATTTCCAAGCATCTGATAACTCTTTTGCCAGTTGATTAATGTTTATTAGAATTTCTTTTCTTTCATTATCAAACATTTCCACTGCTTCCGCCAGGACAGCATGTCGATCTTTTGTCAAGGTTCTTATGACTTTCGCTTTTTACATCGAAAACGTTAGCATTTAGCTATAAAATTAGTTTTTTGCACCTGATGTGTAGTGCTTCTAATAGTGAATAAGAATTAATTAAATTCCCATAAAAACCTATGGTAAATCAATGATCGGTTAACGAACAATTCGGATAACGAATATTGTCTAGGAACGGATTATGTTCGTTAACCGATCACCCACTGTACTAGTATTCACGAGTGATCAGTTAACGAACAATTCGGATAACGAACATTGTCTTGGAACGGACATTCATTAACTTATCACCCACTGTATATATTTTTTAAAATGTTTACATTTTTAAAACCTTCGCACATGTTTACAATTTAAATAAGTTTGATTTCAATCCAGTAGTTTTATTGAAGATAGTTAATATAATAACTGAAAGTACTACGAATAAAAGTTTTTGTACACAACCAACTGCGTAATGTGCTTTAATCAGTAATTTTAAGTGTATAGGATAAATGCAGTATTAGAGAGAGAAATTATGTGTGGAAGCTTCTGACATAAATTGTGCCACATAATTAAATTTACTCATTATTTTATGTAATTTCTGTGATATTTTATGATTTATTTTTTATGATATTTTTTTATGTTTAAATGTTTTCTTGTGCTTGCACAATTATTTGTATTTTCTGTTTTTGTAAAAAGTAAAACATTTAATTAAAATTTGATATTTTGTTTTTATAAAATAAAGTGCAAGCCCTTTTCTTAAAATTTTCATAACTCACCACTGGAGTTAGATTAAAACTGCCATCATAAGCTGGAGAAGTCAGAAATGCCCAAAATTTATGGATTTCCCATTACCAATATTTATTATTACACACCACTTTATCATCACAAACTTAACAAACACAAGAACACAAGAACCAGATATAAAAAGAATGCTTTCTGTATATCAGATTATTGCCAAGGTCTCAAACCCATGTCAATTGCATTGACTAATCACAGAATTTACTGATTACATCATTGTTATAAGAACAAGTAATTATAAGTTGGGAACTATCTGTACAATTTTAAAATCTGATTTATGCAAAAAAAAAAAAAGTTTTCAGTAGATTAGAATTTATTGAGCATTTTTGAGTTTCTAAAAGATTATGTAATAATAAGACTAATGAGAAATGAGTCTTTCTGCTTTAAGACATTTATTTGCAGTTGAGAAAAATATTTTTTTTCCAAATGTAACACTCTGGTCATTCTCACATCAATTACCTGCTTCCATCATTCCCTGACTCATATTGTCCTGGCTTCTTGGACCACTCTCAATAATTTGATCTGATGATGTGAGGCTGGAGAACTTGATATATGACTGACCATTGACTACTTAATGATTACATGTATCATATCATAAAAACATCTACTGTACAATAAGTAGACTTACCAGACATCTCGCTTTGACTGAGATTGTCCCAGTTTGATGATGTGGTCCTGGCATCCTGGCCAGTTTGTCATTTTGTACCGGTTATTTGGTAAAATTTTAAAAGTGCCGAATATACAAGAAGTAAAAAGAGTGCACTGTCAGATAAAATGGCAATTTAGCAACTAAAATATCCCCTCTGTTACACTCTGTTGCCAATCTAAATATATTTTTTTAAAAACATAACAAAAACAAATTTTTTTCAAAAGTTTTATTTTAAATAAAGAAATCAAGTGATAAACAGAATTTTTTTCACAAGTTTTATTTTAAAGAAAGAAATCAGGTAATACAAATTTTTTTCAAAAGTTTTATTTTAAATAAAGAAATCAGGTAATAAACAAAATTTTTTCACAAGTTTTATTTTAAATAAAGAAATCAGGTAATAAACTATTTTTCACAAATTTTATTTTAAATAAAGAAATCAGATAATAAACAAAACAAAATAAATAATAAAGGTAGCACAGCAATATAATAGGCAAATAAATTTGTAAAGATATCCTTCCGATAGCACAGCAATATAATGGGCAAATAATTTTGTAAAGATATCCTTATTTAAAAATGGCACAGCGATATAATAGGCAAATAATTTTGTAATGATATCTTTATTTAAAAAAATTTAACAAAAAACAATATAATAGGCAAATAATTTTGTAAAGATATCCTTATTTAAAAAAGGCAAATAATAGCTAATGGCAAAAAAGGCCCATGTTTCTGGCAGGCAAATAAATTTGTTAAATTTTTTTAAATAAGGACATCTTTACAAAGAATGCTTTTATGTCGCTCAATCACATCCATTTTTTGCTGTAGCGTAATCACTTCTCTTTTTTTCGTTTCCTGTTTTATCATCAAAAGTGTTCTTCCTTTTATCCATTTCGATACGTTTTAAAAGAGAAAATTCTGTACTATACTGTATGTATACGATAGCAAAGCTAAATAATAGTACAGTAATGTTAAACAGTTAACGGCAAAAAGCCCATCTTTCTGATG
>AYEL01086962.1:0-15594 GCA_000484575.1 Olivierus martensii
AATTGCCAAGTCACAAAATGTTCTTTAACTAAAGATACAATGACTTGGAGTGATTTGTGAATAAAAGTGTCAGAGTAAATAAGGGCGCTAGACTTGGCTCTCATGATATCTCACAACTTTTTACGGATAAAGAGGCACGAGACTTGGCTACATTTTTTACATGAGATGTTTTTTGATGGGATTTCACTTCTTTTTGTGAGTTATACATTATTTTGGATTAATGTGCAGAAAACTTGTCTATAGGCTTATCTTTGTTTATTATTTGTAGAATAAAATAACAATTAAGGTTGCCGACAGCGAACGAGGGAACGTCAACGTAACTGCGGCTACGAATGTGGATTTTCCGGATTGTTTAATTTTTCCTTTCTTTGTACCCCAAACACTATCTTTATCCCAAATTTCAAGTTTCTAGGCCTGCTAGAAATACCACTGATTTTTGATGATCGGTCAGTGTCGAAAAACGAAATTTTGAGTACATATATCTTTTGAATTAGAAAAGATAGAAGTGTGAAATTTCGAGGTTTCGTTCCGTTTACCAATTACTCTAGATAAAAAAAAATTCAGGTTCTTGGGCAACTCCAACACAAAGATATGGAGGTCTAGTTCAGGTTCTTGGGCAACTCCAACACAAAGATATGGAGGTCTGAAAAGTACCCTGAGTTGCTTCCAGGAAAGGGTGGTACGGCCGTGCTTGCTCGACTTGGCGGGGGCACTGCCGTGTCCCCAGATAAAACTTGCGCCTAATTTGCAATTTAAATTTTATATTTAAACGCACAAATTATTTAGATGAATTAAATATTAGTGTATAAGTAAAAAACTTAAAGGACGATTATTAAATTATTATGTAGTAAAAACTTGCGCCTAATTTGCAATTTAAATTTTATATTTGAACGTACAAATTATTTAGATAAATTAAATATTAGTGTATAAGTAAAAAACTTAAAGGACGATTATTAAATTATTATGTAGTAAGTTAGTACTACTGTATATAATGTAATATATAAAGTACTGTATAGTATATAGTATATGAAGTACTGTATGTAAGGTAGTATATAAGATAGTATGTAGGTAAAGATAGTATGGAAGATACTGTATACTATACAGTATACAGAATCTATCTTATATATTACCTTACATACAGTACCTTATATACTATACACTAAAATGCCTTATATATTATGCACTATATAGTGTATAAAATAGAATATAAGGCATTTTACACTTCCTTATAGTATATAAGGCATTGTATAGTGTATAAGTATATAGGGTAGTATGTATAACAGGGTTCAACTCGTCGATCGCGATTTTTGGTCGATCTCTTGTTTATTCCTCCCAAGTAGATTCCTCTTTACATGCCTTATAGTATATAAGGCATTGTATAGTGTATAAGTATATAGAGTAGTATGTATAACAGGGTTCAAATCGTCGATCGCGATTTTTGGTCGATCTCTTGTTTATTCCTCCCAAGTAGATTCCTCTTTACAAATTTAATTAAAACTGAAAACATAATAATTTATTTATCATTATTTTGTATTATTTTTTAATACTCTTTAAGCGTATTGTTATTGTTTATTTATTTTTAGTTAAAATTCTCTTTTCATTTAGAAATATACACACAAAAAGTTTCCAATATTAACTGATATTGCGCAAAAAATTTTGTCGTGTTTCGGATCGACATACTTGTCAGAATCCGCTTTGTCAAATATGAACGTCAAAAAAAAAAAAATCAAGAAACCAAATTACTAGTGATCATTTGGATGATTGTCTGCCATTGCAGAGTTCTTCATATCAACCTGAGTATGAAAATATTGCGAGCTTCAAACAGTTCCAAATTTCACATTAACTTTTTTTTTAATCAACCAGCATTTCCTGTAAGTTATGAATTTGTAATCAATCTGTTGTTTTCTAACTTTGATTTTCTATAATAGAAAAATAAATATTTTATTTCAATTTGGATGATTGTCTGCCATTGGAGAGTTCTTCATATCAACCTGAGTATGAAAATATTGCGAGCTTCAAACAGTTCCAAATTTCACATTAACTTTTTTTTTAATCAACCAGCATTTCCTGTAAGTTATGAATTTGTAATCGATCTGTTGTTTTCTAACTTTGATTTTCTATAATAGAAAAATAAATATTTTATTTAAATATATTTGTTTTATTTGTTAAATTAAAATAATTAAAAAAGGATAAATAAATTTTTAAATACACAAAGTTTTTAGGGCTGGGGAAATGCACTCACTCACTTTATCTTTCGAAGTGAGTGAGTGCATTTAACTGCATAGTTGTACGTAATCAGATATCAGGTTGAGGAACGTGAACGTGATCTTTATAAGATAGTAGATCGCCGAATAACTTACTTGTTAGTATAGAAAAGTATCTCGCATAGTAAAAAAGGTTGAATACCCCTGGTATATAAGGGAGTAAGGATATAGAGTAAATGTAAAGTATATGAGGTATTTTTCGACATAAACTGATGGTTCACTTGACAAAAACTTTGCCTGATTTTCAGTTTGGAAAATATATTTATAATAATAATTTTATTATTAATAAAAATGCATTAAATGTCAAAATTAAAATTTTGTTAAAACTAGTATAACTCTCATCATAATAAAATGTTACGAAAAAGCTGGATGGATAATTTCGTTTTTAACTAAAGATTATAATGATCGATCAGATTCTTTTATTTTTTCTTTATTAGAATTTCTTCTTAACTTCATATTTGCATGTTTTGCATTTTTGATACTAATCACTATATTTATTTATCAATTTATAAGTTTTGAAAATTTATATATCGAAAAGACTATGCTTCTTCTAAATGTTGTATTAACGAAATCATGACATCATTCAGTCATTTCTAAATTCTTTTTTTTTTTTTTAATCACTTCTTTGTTGCTAATAAAAAAAAAATTAAATGCCATAAAATATTATTCAAACATTAAAAATAAAATTAATATACATGAATTACTTTTTCTGTTAAATTTCAGCGTATATTTTTATCAAGATTTTTTGCAAAATAAAACTACATTTAATCTTCTATACATTTATTATAGTTTAGATAATGGAAGCTAATACATTTTGACAGTTGGATTGTAACGTTGAATCGCGTTAGGTTTAGATCTGTAGGCCAAAATCAAATTCTGAAATTCACTTATTTGATTTTATGCAGAAGGGATGCGAATCCGGCTTGTAAGTCCCCATTCTCCACTTCCTAATTGATCCCATCACGAGTCATGTTTGCAATGACCTCGCCGATCAGTAATCTCAGCAAGAAATCAAAGAAACAGAAAATAAATTATTAAATTGGATATAAAAAGTAAATGTTATAAAAATTTGCAGAAGATCAATACTTTTCGGGAGAAATTTTTATTCTTTTGATAAACTGGATCCACATCACATTATATCACTTCCCATATAAGGATATCTTTAGAATAACCATAATCTTTATCTATTAAATTATTTTGTATTCTGTGTATTGTTTGTAACCTGATGACACTTAATGATATATTAAGTGTGTCTTCAAGTTACAAGCACATTCAAGTTGTAAGTTATAAACATTAGTTATTTTTTCTTAATTTTTCAATACATACTAGCTAAATCTTTAATTTGATTTTTTGACTGCTGACTGTAGCGGGTCGAATTCCTGTAAGCAGTGACCATCGTTTAACTCACAGTCAGATGTTATCTGGTTACAAGACCAAGAGATACAATTCCTAATTACCTCTCTATCATGGGAATGAATAATAGTAGTTGTCCCTGTGGGTCAATTATGGTGTCGTGTTGCACTATCTATTGAATTGTCCTCTCAAAGAAGTCTTCCGAAGGCATTAGAAGTGTTGACGATTATCCAGTTACAAGCTGTAGCTTGTATGTTAAAAACTAAACTATAAACAGAATGTTTAGGTTTTCTTTTCAAGTCTCCCATGAGAATTTTTTTTGTAATTATCAATTACTTTGTACATTTTTATACGGACTGAATCACGTAGCAAAATTTTATTATGATTTTGAAGATTTTTAACCTGTGAAACAAAATTTTGGATATATATGTACGCTTTTTCTAAAAGACTTGTATTGTATTGTAGATAAAGAGGGCTTTACACATCTCTAGCACTGCGACCACCGGTGATCTATTGTGCACCCCAACAGGTACATCCTATAAGATTCATAAGAAATCCTGTTTTAATATTCAATGGGACTATAAAAAGATCTTCTGGTGCAAGAAAATGCAATCCAAGAAGATCATACCTTAGTCCTGAAAAAGCCACACATTCACACAAAATGTGAAGAGGAATTTCATCTCCTCCTTGACATCTTTCTGCAAGACTTAAAAAATAATATTTCTGAACTAAATTTTTAGAATTTAAAATTTATATATTTTTTATAATTTTTTAATTATTTTAATCATTTAAACTGAAATATAATAATCAAAAAAAATTTTAATTTTTTTTTTTTGAACTGTTATTAGCATCCAGCTAAATTAAGAGATGTCGCCACTTGTATACACGTTATTAATGACGGAAGGAATAGTTATCATTCGAAACAGGATTTTTATTTATCAAAGGTACTCGAATCACGCTTTTAATGCGTGATTCGAGTATATTTATCATATTTTATTCATTTATTCAACATGGAATTATATTAAAACGCGTTTAATATCATTCATTAGCACGATTACAGCAGAAAATTCGTCTTTGAAGTAAAGATTATATCACTAAACAATGAAGAGAATTCGCGAAAAAAATTAAACTATATCGTGTGGTATTTAAAATTTTGTTTTACACAAGGTACTGACAGGTATCAATCGAGTGAATTTTTAAAATTTCCCTACGGAAACTTACTTGCATGACAGTTTGGAAGAGTTTTATTGTCAACATTTATTTCAGAATTTTAATTATTTCCCTTTTGTAATAGGGAAACTTGTTATATGTAGCATATTAAAAATTTTTAATACGCAAAATTGCAAAATAAAATATTTTATTACGGATAATTAATTGAATGAAAAGATTTATTGATGCATACAGAAAACATCCAATTAAAAATTACTGTAATCATAAAGTTTGCAAGTCTTCTTACGAAGGTCAGTAATATTCTAAATTACCGTATGCTTTAAAAATATCTATTAGTAAAACTTTATAATCATATAAAAACATTTGATGAATCTTTAATATTTAATCAAATATTAAATATTTTTGGGGGGAATTTATGCTTTTTAAATTCTTAGAACACTAATTCTTGAGTCATTAATTGATGTACATTGTTCTGTATTATGTTTAAATTAATTTTTTCGCACATAAAAATTACATGGGATTGTTAAGCTGTTAGTATGCCTTAATGTAATGGCATAAATGTATGAGTCATAAAAGTAAAAGCCCAAAATTTAAATACGTTTTTACAGAGTCTATTCAGAGATCATTCCTCTCTGTTTGCGCCAATTTTCTACAGAAATAAATTTCTGTACACATATTTATATGTAATTAATTTTATTATTATTATTTTTTTCACTTCCCCCATTATCAGCAATCCTTAATTATGGAACAAACCATTTCAAGATCCATTACAGTGATTGATAAATATTCAATTTGTGATTTAAGAAATAATAACAACTTGTAGCCAAGAATGAATATAAACAGAAATTTTTTAAATCATGAAAAGTATTGTTTATATATATATATATATATATATAATTACTATAACAAACAAGTGAGGCATCGCCTAGGGCGAAAATGTAGTTACAATTTCACATACAAGCTTAATTATATTTATCTCGACAATATTTCATATTGTAGATTCTGTATACAAAGACATAATGGTGTATTTTTCTAGCGGATAATACTTATCAAGGGGGAGAGAAGGGGGATCCCTCATTAGCATATCGCCATCAGGATATCATAATCGCAAATATGCTTTATTTATTATTATTATTTTTAACATAGATACCACTTTATTTTTATTAAAAGTTGTATATAATCCCAGTCTTGGTTTACTGTCTACCAATCCAATTCAACTTTCTTTGTATGTTTTTCAGTGACTATATGTGTGACGTCATTACATTCTCAGTTCCGAAGTATTAGATATGTTTATGTATTAATGCGCATGAGTGAAGAGAAGAGGAGCCGCCATTTTTCTAATGTTGCCTCAGAACCGGCGCTTGATATCTATTATTTAAATTTTTAATTTTTTTATTATTCGACGTTGGAGGGATGCCTGCCACGTTGAATCACTTAAAATGTGTAAATGAATATCCTAGTTTGATTTTTAAGTGTCCAGAATGAGTCTGGCGAATATTATTTGTTAATTTAGTAGGATTTTTATGTGTCATGCAAGCTTGTGTTAATAGTTGGATTGGCCTGTATAACATTGCACAATTTATTAGCAGATTATCCTGCTGTCTGAATGATTATGTGGATCATCATTAAATAGTACCGAATTATATCTTTGTCTTGTATTTTAGTATTTTATGGTGTTAAGTTTAACGTTGAATACACTAAAAAGTACAAAATTTCCAGATTTGTTTCATATTTGTAGTTTTTTCTGACATTGAGATTAGCGAATTTTAAGAACAAAAAATTCTTTCTTCTTAATAAAAATATGATTTTTCTATTATATAAAGTGATAATTCACGATTTCTTCCATCTCTTAAAAGAATTAACTCGAATTTTAATCCTTTTTTTTTAAACGGAAAGCAAAAGAGAGAGAGAGAGAGAGAGAGAAATTGCGATAGGTCAACTTTCAAAGTGGTTATAATAAGCTTTAAAATAATTAAACGACGATTATTATTAACGATTTGTCGTAGAAGAATAACTTGTTTGGTAAAAATTCGGAACAATTTCCATGGAAACTAATGCCATAAAAGCAGCCAAGCGATAACCAGTTAGAAAAACCTACGCACTGATACACATCGTTTGTGTTACTGATGCCTCCTGAAGGTCAAATTATCGATCTAAAGTTAAAAATATCGTTTTGCAAAAATATAACTTTATTCAAATGTTTTGCTTTTCTGATCCCAGATCAAACTGTCTCTCGAATTTCGTCTCCAGATCAGTAAAATTATCCAAGAAATAACTTGTCTTTTATCAATGAAATTGTGGAATTTTTAACTGAGAAAAGAACATAAAGATAATGAGATATGTAAATGATGATCCTTTACTTGTTTACAGGCCTATTATTCATCATTTAATTGTTTTAATTAAACATTAAAACCAAAAATCTAAATATAGGAATTCCATATAACATTTAAGGTAGATCAATAAAAATATTCATTTTAATAGTTGTTTTAATATAAAAATTATAAAACCTTTAAGTTATATTTTTAAAAAATGATATCAGAAGTTTCTCCAGAATCTTTTCGAAATCAAAAATCGTTCAGAAACTCCAACTTTAAAGCTATTTTTATAAAATTAAAGTTATCAAGTTTGATGTAATCAGAAAAGATTAATTAATTAATCTTATTTTAAAACTCCGACATAATTAAATAATGCTTTAAATCCGATTATAAGAAATCACTTATTGATTTTTCTTTTGTGAACATTTGTTAAATATTAATTTTTCGATGAATTATTAAAATTTGATATTCTCTTGCCTTTCATATTTTCGCTATTAATATATCTCACCACGCTTTCAGTTAAAATATTGCTAGTTCCACCTAGATAGATCTGTCTAAAATTATTGTTACAGAATAAAGTTGTTTAAAATAGTTAATGGAAGAAGAAAGAAAAAAACATAAGTAAATTTTTTGCTAAACTAACTCTTATTAAGAGCCATGGCACTGATTCCTAGTCAAATATAGTACAGTTAATTATTACAAGAATCATTCCCACTGAAATTCATCTCGCTATAACTTTCGCTCTAGGTTAGATATTGTTAATCTGACAGTTATTTATCAGGAAAGCATTCATGAGAACATAGAATTCCAAATTTGATGACTCAAACTCAATAAATAAAAAAACTGGTGCAGTTTGAAAATAGCAAAATGCATCTATCTCTTCTCCTCCTCTTCTGCAGGCACCTTCTCATTATTTAAGCCAGGGCTGTCCAACCGACATCTTTTCTCTCTTCTCCTCCTCTTCTGCAGGCACCTTCTCATTATTTAAGCCAGGGCTGTCCAACCCGCGGCCCAATTCCTTAAAATATTGAGATTTTTATGCACTTATTTTTTTTTAAATTTTTTGAAATTGGCGCGGCATTGTAATCCTTTTTAAAAGTATTCTACAATGCCGCGCAACACCATCAAATATCCCATTAATAAAGAAAAAGAAATTTGTTTTATTTTTGTATTAAAAATAATCAAGTCTGAAGTTTTTATTATTTAAATACTTATCTACATTTCTTATTTCCATTTTCTAAAATATTTCTCATTTCAGTGATTAAAACCTCTTGATCTGTTCTAGTACTTAATTTTTCTACTAACGTAGTTCTAAGCTTCTATCTAACATGAAATGGGTTGGGTTACTTTCACACGTCATCACATAGGTTAAGTTGGAAAATTTCTTTGTTTTTTCTACATTTTGCTTTTAATCTTGGCCCAGAACGGCTCCCTTAGTACTCTAATTGAATGGAAAGGGGCAATCAAAATTTAGCCACCAAGCTTACCATACAAAAGAAAAAGAAAAAAAAGATCTGTTTAGTGATTTTTAAAAAATTCTGACATTTATGCTATGACATTTTTGCTTATTTGTCATGATGGATATCATAAATAGTACATTATATTTTTTGCTTAACAACTATCGTTAAAATTAGTATATTTTATATGCGGCCCGAGATAACTTTTTTTTCTTCAAATGCAGTCCAAGTAAGCCAAAAGGTTGGACACCCCTGATTTAAGCGATCTTAATGAAATTTTGAATATACTTATTTTTTTAAATTATTTCATCTCCTTTGAAAATTTCGATACAATTGATTCAAAATAAATGGGAATTGGGATCGATTTTCCTTAAATATGTCTACAGATCACATTCTTAAATGAGACTTCAATGAACAGTGTTTCCTCTCTATTGAGCAGATTTGGAACCAAATTTAGATTATAAGTATATTTATTTATTTAATATCTTTGCTTGTTTAAAGTCATCTGAAAATTTCAGCCCAATAGGGCCAAAATAAAGTGGCGTGGAAGCAAGGGAATCTTTTTTCCCCACAAATATCTCTTATCGACCGCATCCTTAACAGATTTCGACCAAATTTGAAGCTTCTTATGCTATTTAAGATTTTATAAAATTTGAAAATTTCAATCCGATAAGATCCAGATGAAGGACACAAAGAGTTATTTCAAGTGAACTCGTCTATGGATCACATCTTTCAACTGATTTCCATCAAATTTGATCGAATTAGATGTTTTTTTTGTTTTTTTTTCTGTTCTTAATCTTCTTTAAGAATTCGATTCACTCAGACAAAAAATAAGGAATATATTTAATAATATATTAGCATATTGTTGCTGTTAGTATAGGCATCCTGTACAGTATACTTTATAAACTTGTTTATTATGATTGAACATATTCATGATGCTGGATTGATATATGTTAACATCAATGCAAACTAGATGAAGTTTTTTTCCTTAAGATTGGAAAATATGAAAATGCACATTCGCCCACATCAATGCAATTAAAATTTTGATCTTCAACAAAATATTCTGACTCAATTTCGTCATCCAAAGTCCATACAGAAGAAAACTTTCATCTCTAGAAGCTTCACAGTTTACTAACTATGGAAGTGTCTGCCATCATTCTACTCACTCAAAATAAGTTAGTTACTTAAAATGTAATCAGAATATTGATTATTCATAATGAAGAAAAAATTCTTTTATGTCTATTGTCTTAGACTCCTTTATTAATAATAGATTTTTATCATTTTTAGTTAAAATATTTTTTACGTATTTGCTTTCTATAGCTAGCTATATTATAATGTGCAATACAGTATAGTACAATAAATTTGAAGTGGAAACGATGCCACGTGAAGAGATTCAATTGGATAAAAAGATCAATTCACTTCTAATTAATTGTGAATAGATAATCAAGATATAGAATTAATTCGGTACTCGATACGTCTAGATATTTCTAGACTATTAAAATATTCACCATTAAGATAGTGCCATAAAGTAATTTGTTTTGGGATGAATTGTTGCTCTTTAGACTACTTTCTTCAAAATTATCATTTGTAAAGAGCGAAAATATTTTAAGATATGCAAATAATGTAAAAAATTATTATTGTTTAGAATATTTTCGTTCAAATTCTTCGATAGTTCGATCTGTTAACTTCATTACAGATGAAACAATTTTTTTATTGTATACATTAAAGAAAGTAATTATATACACATAAAATATCATTAAAAGATTTAACCCTTTAAACATAGCCAATCATCAACTAGTTTACAAAGCGTCACGAAGCGTCGCGTTGCCATTAAGTATCACATTGCGTCGCTTGCCTTCTTACTAACCCGGTAGTGAATAGGAGAGCGACGCAATGCGACGCGTCCTCGCAACGCGACGCTTTGTGTACTCGATGGTGATTGGCTAGCTTTAAAGGGTTAAAATATATTTGGAGAAAAAAATGATATTGTTAATCATTTTTTTTTTTAATCTTTTAAAATCTGGAGCATTTCTGTATTTTCTCTCTCTCTAAATTTTGACATTTCTTCTGTTTCTAAATTTAAAACATTTTTTTGTTTTACTTTTTTGTTTGGAAGAAAGGCATCACTGTAAGGCTCGAAATTTATAATATTGTTTAATTACGAATTTTTGCATTGATCATGTCTAAAGAAGGAATTAGCATTTTTTTGTTTCACTTTTTTGTTTGGAAGAAAGGCATCACTGTAAGGCTCATTGTAGAAGTCACTGTAAGGCTCACTTTAGAAGTCACTTGAAGGCATCACTGTAAGGCTCAAAATTTATAATATTGTTTAATTACGAATTTTTGCATTGATCATGTCTAAAGAAGGAATTTTTATCATCTGTCAGAAGAAGTAACAAAGTAATCTGCTTTTCTTTTAATTAAATCAGTAATTTTTTTCTAAATTTGGTTCGAAGATTTGGTCTCATTCTTAAAAAGTTTCCACTCACAAATCAAAAGATAGAATTAAAAAAAAAAATACTCATTTAGAACTTAACAAAAAGCTAAGCAGATGAATTGAAACATTTTTAAGAAACAATTTATAACTTTTAACTTTTAGGAACATAATTTGTAGCTTTACATTTTTATGAAGTAACAATTGTCACCATTAAGGTTCTTAACCGGTCGGGTCCGTAAAGTAGTGCTCAATATGTGAAACAAAAATTCAAATATATTACAATGATCTAATACTTCTGATCCTACCATTTTTCATTATTTAGAATCACCTTAGAACTGCAGGAAATTTGTCTTTATCCATGTAGTTCCTAAATTTTTCCTTGAAGACATCTTTATCAAAATTATTCATTGCAATTATGCACTTTCTTTATCTACTTTTCTTTAACTTATCCCCAATAGGTATCCTTAACCAATATTGAGATTAAATTTGAATTCACGAATTATTTTGAGGTTTAAAAATTCTTGGTTAAGTGTCAAGAACAGTATCTCTATATTTCTTTGATTTCATAAATCTCTTGTTTTCTAAAAATCCCCGTATCAGAGTTTGTGAACACCTGATATAAAGAATAAATCATCATCTAAAGAGATGATAACTTTTAAGACGTATACTGCATCATCTACGTTGTCTGATTAATAAAATTTAACCCATTAACTACCAGATTTTTTCTATCAAATTTTTGAGTTATACATTGAAAAAATTATAAAATAATTACCTTAACATAATGTTGTGACAGTTTAGTGTTGCCAACTGATGCAAAAAGCATTAAAAAATAAATAAGAGGCTTTTCTATCACTATCACATAAAAAAATATTATTATTATTTTATAGTAAATATATAACTAGCAAGAAAATGTAGAGGTCTTCATTTGAGGACCAGGGCAGGGAATGGGATCAAGTAATCGATCATATCATTCTTTCCATTATTCGATTTTATATCCTTTCGACAATTCAAGATGATCAAATTCGGATTTATTGAATCTGATCGATATTGTATCAATATTATTGATGTAATCAGAGAAACATAAGACATATCTTTCTAACTGGACATCTTTCTTTCATGTAAGTGTTCATTATATAGTAATAATGAATCGATTTTGATCATTTTTAGCATACACCTTCCTCCAGCGGATCTCAATATTATACTCAAATTTAATTCAAATTCAATAATATTTACATGATAGGCCTCGACATACAGTCCTGATGGATATAATCTAAAATCGATCATCTTCAACACCTTTAATTCGCTAAGCTCTTAGAGGCATCTAATAATACATCTATTTTTTAATTGAGATATTTAAGATATTGCCCCAATATATATGTTCACGATTGATCCGATATTAACCATTTTCAAGTTGATCTACTAATATACGTGTTTTGTCTAAATCGGATAACATTACGCGAGTTATGGTGCCAATGGACAGAAAGACAATAAAACGGACAAAACTAATTCTTACATCGAATAAGAAGAGTAAAAAAAAGGAATTTTAAAAATTATACACCTTATATTTAGTGCAAATGAAATTATCATTAATAACAACTCAAAAATCTTTCAGAATTTTTTTTAAATTTGATTCAATAATATGAATTACTAATATTAATACAGTCGGACCCCGTTAACACGAGGTTCAGTAACACGCGAGTCTGTTTAAACCGCGGTTTTACCATGGCTACCTTGATAAGCAATCGCTTATGATATCACTTCTAGACATATTCCTCATTAAATCTCGTAATCAGTGAGATTAACTGCACTTTCAACCATTTTGTATTGGTAAATCACAAAGAAAATTCATATCAATGTTGGAACTTATATTATCGCTCAATTTATATTAATACTGTAACTTACGGTTCATATAATCCGCGGTTTAGTAACCATGACCCGACTACCGCGTGTTAACGGGGTCAGACTGTTTATTGTTTTTATAAAATCTTTAGAGCATATTCTATAAATTATAACTTTCTATGTTATTTTATCAGGTCATACCAAAAGAAATGTCGTATATAGCATTTAGTTTTGTAAGAATATGAAATATAAATCACTTACTAATTTAATCTAAGTATATATTCTCTATTTTAATCAATAAAACTCTTCCAACTCTTCTCCTTCTTGTGTGAGGCTTTAAAATTTCATATTTAGACAAGCAGAGACGTGTTTGAACAAGTACAGTATTAAAAAAAAGACATTACTTTTGGGATGACCTGATATTTACTAATTTTTCTCATCAGAAGTAATTTATTTTCATTTTTATTACAATTTCGTTATTATTCCACCACATTTTATTTCTCATAATACCCATTGAAAATAGTTTTGCCTTTTTAACATAAATGTAAACATAGTAGGATGAAATCTAATAATGGATGAAAAACATTTTAGAGAGTAATCTTCTCGGTTTTATCATTTAACATAACATGTTTTCATAATCATTGTGCCATTTTATAAAATAAAAAGTACGTAAACTTATTCACCGAAAATTTATTACCATTTCGTGTTACGTTTTGTACTTTTCATAGTTCAAACTGTATATATAATTATAAATTAATATATGTAATATGCAAATGATAAATTTAATTGTATTTACGTATTACAAATTATAATATTATATTTAATTAATAATCGTAATATGTGGGCACAGCATCCACTTCACTAAAAATGCACTGCTAGCATAAAGTTCAAATAGTTTATTGATTAATGGGCTATAATACAGTACAATATTTGTATTTAGATTAATTTATGATATTTTTGTAAATATATATAATTCTTAAAATAATATAATTAATAAATAGAGAACAATCAAGATTTCCAGTTATGTGCTAAAGAGAACAATTATTGGCTATCTATCAAACTGGAAGAATCTCAAATGTGTTACTATAAAATTATTGATTAAAATAAATAAAAAGGCATTTCGATAGAAAATAATCTCTCGTATCCATATCAGAAAATTTTTCCATATAAAAAAAAAAAAATAATGATAAAAACTGCTTATCACGTAGGTTCTCGGTTGACATTTCCTGCCCTGCTTACGTAATAGCAATAAAGCGAAACGTTTTGCGAATGAATAGTAAAAAAAAAAAAAAATAAAATAATGATAAAAACTGCTTATCACGTAGGTTCTCGGTAGACATTTCCTGCCCTGCTTACGTAATAGCAATAAAGCGAAACGTTTTGCGAATGAATAGAATTACTGTACTATATAACGATTTATTTCTATTATCGTAACAACCACTAATAATTTTATATTTTCTTTTATCTTTTATAGCTTAACCAATGATTTAGAAAATTTTTCTATATAGGTTTATGTAACCTAAATTTAACAGGTATACGAAACTTTCGCTGGTATAGTATATTATTATGAGAAAATGTAGAAATTTGAACAGTCATTAAATTATTCCTGTAATCTCGGTTAAAGATAAACTAAACGTATTAAAGAGGGATCGATAAGCGGGTAGAGTTTCGCCAATGTTTTTCGAATAGTAGGCATACTAAATAGCGTCGGACAAAGGACAAGTTCATGCCATGTCAAGTTAATTAGGTTTCTCGGGCTACTTTTATATCGCTGACATTTCTCTTTAGACTAATGATTTTGGCAAGTCTCCAGACAATATTAAATTCTGACATAGTTCAATCAATTACAGAGAAATATAAATTTTACATATATTACTCTAATAGGCTAATTTTAGTAACGCAGAATGCTGTATTAAAAAGTTATTATCGACAACTGAGTAGGTCTATAACCTACTACCTTAATACATACAGGTATATATGTGATGCCGCCGAGTGGAAAAGGCGTGATGATTTTCATTTTAAAGCACTAAACAAAATCAGTCTGAATCACAAACATTTAATATCCGATTATAAATATAAAAATAATAACCACACAAAATGAGAACGCTTCCTCCATATTCTCTTTCTTTTTGGAGGGGAAAGAATAAAACGCACACACAACGTTTTCGGGACAGTCGTGTTGCCACTTACATCAATTTTTTTTATTATTATAAATAATTTAATGTTATATATACAGTGACTCTCATGGTTATTCGTACGAATAGTGAAATCTTTATTTATCCATAAATTTAATGTTATATATATATATTGGTGTTTCTTATGAGGATGTATAAAAAATTACCAAAATTAAGTTTAAGATGATTAGCTAATAACAATACAGTTGTATAAAATTTATTCTGTGGTAAAGTGATAAATGAAAATGGCGCCTGGTCTTGGATGGCTGCACTTAAGATATAATTTTGGTCAAAATTAAAATATCGCTTACATTATTCAAGAAAATATTCTATGATTATACATTTTTAATTACTCATTAGAGTTAATGAAATAATTAACAACTAATTTTTCTTATTAAAGAAACAATAACAAGTTTTATGTAGAAAAATCTGTTTTACTGAGTGATTCCTTTCTCTAATGTTTAAAATTTCTATATAAATTAGCTACTTACTTATTAATCGAAGAACAGTAATTAATTTTAAATAAAAATCAAAATTATCTCATTTGAGCTAAACAATTAATAATTCTGAATGCTTAAAAATATA
>AYEL01086964.1:0-15520 GCA_000484575.1 Olivierus martensii
ACCTCATCTGAGGGTGCCGGGGTCACTAATGTTCCTCTGGTTGGTGGGGCGACGGAGCAGGAACTTCGCGATACTCCTGCCTCCGGGAGCGTATCTAGTCCGCGGAAGACGCGTTTGTCTGGTGCGGCTAGACGAAAGCGGAGGAGGGCTAGGAGGGAAGCTGCTGATGCGGGTGGCTCACAACTACCGCTAGGTACTTCTCAAATAGCTTCTTTGTCTGGTTCTCCTGCTGGTACCTCTGGTGCTAGCAAGAGGAACAGATCTCAACTGTCCACCCCCTCTTCGGAGGAGGTGAGACCTTCTAAGCGATCCCAGGGCTCACGACCTGGAACTTATATGGAAGCTTTAGCTTCTTTTCGGGTAGCCATCATCAAGGAGGGTTTTCCGGACTCCAAGATGGTGACTGCTGATGTAGATCTTATTTTAGATAAGATCCTGAGTGGCATAGATGAAATTCCTTCTGGGGAGACCTTACCACTACTTAAAGGGTATACCTTAGACAATGGTGCACTCATTTATACTTGTGTAAATGAGTTCACCTGTCAGTGGCTTACTCAGCTCTTGGATGGGCGTATTCTTGGACAGGGAATTCGTTTAAGGGTTATTCCTGCGAAGAACCTGCCCAAGCCTGTGAAGATGGCCTATCGCATTGCGGACACACGTACGCAGGATGCGCGCCAACTTTTTACTCGACTCCAAGTTTTCAATCCGGGTTCAAGATTGAGCACTGGAGAGTCTTGGGTCGTAGTCGGGACGCAAAAGGACAGCGTTTTATCCTGTTGGTCGATCTTGCTTCGGCAAAGGCCATCAAGGCAGCCAATTTTAAGGCTTTTTCTGGGCTAGATCAGGGTACCTTTAAGGTACTTTCGGATCCTAACTCCAAGTCTGGGAGACCGATAGCTTCGGTGATTTTTTTCTATTTCACATTCTCTATTGAAGAATAAAACTTATTTTTTATCCAAGAACTGAATGTTGGGAACACAAAATACTCAAATTGCCAACAATTTTTTAACTCAAGTTCAAATCAAAATTAGATTGTATACCCTCTTATGGCAAACTAATGAAATTGCATTTATGATTAATTTTAGCAAATATTTTGTGTGTATTGTGTGTCCATAGTTTGGATTTACAAAAATTAATGAAAATGTTGTGTTGTAGGAGATAAATATAATTTTCTAAATGTGTTAAGTAAAAATCGTGTTAAAGAGATACCGTTTTATACGAGGGTTTCTGCAATTTTCAAATTGTGTTAGAACAAATGTGTGTTGTAGGGAAACGTCTTATAGGAGGGATACATGCATATCGCAACCAGGACCAGGACTGAATTAAGAAAACCCAACTGTTGGAAAATTGTGTGTAGGTCAATGAGGATATCAGCTTCAAATATCATCATTTCAGTTAATCACTATTTTAAAGGAACCTAACCCTGACATTAAATGAGGACCCATTTTGTAAAATATATTAATATTTTTCATAAATTTTTGTTGTTTTGTGCAAAAGTTAATTAATTATAAAGAATTTTGATTTATTAAATGTGACATTCAAATGTTAATTCTGTTGAAAGTTTCAAATTGAGACATTTTTGACTAAGCATATATCATAATGAAGCAAGAGTAACAATTTTTATATCATTGTCCTAAAAATATCAATAATGTAAAACAATATATGTTGGGGTAATGTAAAAGAATTCTATTAAAAATCAAAAATTTTTAATTTTAAAAATTTCTATTAATTAAAAGATTTAAATTAGCTTGTCCTATATTTAGGCAATGTCTTTAAATATATTCATAGAAAAGGCTATGTGAATAATTTTCTACACAGATTATTAAACATGCAGATGGTATAAATGATACTGTATATGAAATGTTTCATCACAATTTAGGATTGTGTTTGAAAAATGATGAGATTGGTAAAATATACAGGTATTCTCCTTGGTTTACATAAATAATTGAGATTTTTTTAAATACCCGGTAAGTCTTTTTTGCATAAGTTGCGAAAATATTTCTTCTTTAATAAAAATTATCTGGGGTTAAGTGGTACAGTGTTAACCTAATTTATGCTTTCATGACATATCATATATATTTTTTCCTGACAGAAAGGGAAAAAATGCTATATGGAACAATATTGAACTAATAATTTATTGTTTAAAGTCAATAAATAATATATATCACATAAATAAACCAAATTTTTTATGTTGTAAATCAACATTTTACATTATATTACATAAGTCCTTTTACAAGATTTCAGTTTCTAATTTTTGCTGCATTTCTATATAATTTGAATAAAAATTCATTTAACAATTTACTTTTTGCAAAAATATTACTTATAGTCTTATATTTTTTTACCTATGCTTAAAGTATACTCATAAATTTCTTTTAAGCATATTCAAGATCATTCGAAAACTGCTCTTTAATTCCAGTTCATGTAAACACCATTAATAAGTAGTAAAATAAATTTTAATATTATTTTTTTAAAATAAAAAATGTTTTTGGTTAAATAGCATAACCATTGTTAATTCTTTGACTAATACAAGAACACAATAAGGATTAGAACAATATTTCAAAAAAAAAAAAAAAAAAAAAAAAAAAAAAAAAAAAAAAAAAAAAAAAAAAAAAAAAAAAAAAACACTAAAATTCCATAGAACAATTTTAAAAAATTACATAATAAACTTATCATCACTATATCTATATAATTAAATATACAGAATATTTTTTTAATACAGGTAGTCCTCAACATACGACAACTCAACTTACGACAGCCAAAAATTATTACAAAAAATTCTTTAATTCAACTTTGCCACTTGCACATATATACGTATTTCACAATGTATTAAGAATTAATTAAACCACTGTCTTGATAAATAAACACTAAGACAGGTACCTGTACCTGTCTTAGTGCTATGATTATGCGTATACAAAAGCAATGTGAATACGTATATCACATTGCTTTTGTATACGCATGGCAGCATCGCCATTAGTTGGCGAGCAAAACCTTGTCAATAATAAGGTTTTTTTTTTACTTGACTCTGTCATGTCCAGTAAAAAATAATACTACTGGTGAAACTTCCTATGTAAAAAAAGCGAGGAAAGCTCTAAATTTAACTATTTTAAGTTAAATAGAAATCTAATTTACGAAAACATTAATATAGAAAACAAACAAATCAAGAATTAAAAAAGTCCTTGACTTACAACAGAATTGACTTGTGATGGAGATGCTGGAATGGAACCCTGTCATAAGTTGAGGATGACCTGTATACAAAGACTAATATTTTTACAAAAAGTATATATGGCAGTTTATAATTTTTAATAGTAATAATCATAAGTGTATATATACACTTATATTTTTATTATACTTTAAACAGTAACAATCATAAGTATTGTAGTACTCATTATGCTACACTGATATATTTATATTTTTATTTAAGGCCTACTTCCATGCCTCAAGTAATTTCTCACTAGGTTAGTCATTTATTATATTTTTATATTTAATTCTTTTTGAAATCTGTAAAAACCACAAAGCAAGCCTTCTTCTACAGTATTATTAAGGTGACCAACTATTTTTGGCACAAAAGGAGTATGCTGGCCATCCGAGATTGCCCCTCAAAACTGCCCGAATATTTCTGAGTTAAGAGCCGAATGACCTTCTTTTAGGTCTCATATTTTGTATGACGTGAAATGAAGACGACCAATAATTGGTCGTCTTCATTTTTCATTGGATATGGTGATTTGATTTGTGGAAAAAATCTCTTTCTTCTTCAATCGACTATATTTATTTTTAAAAGAATATAAAAATGAATAGTAATTTAATATTTTAAATTTATATGACTTTTAATTATTGAAATCATATTTTTGTGTTGTATGAATTTTCCTGGATAATTCTGAATTTTCTTACAATAGCACACACTAGTCAGAATAACTTGCATCCCCCATGTTGAGTTTAACTGTTAAAACTAGGACACTAAATAGAGAGTACTCTCGTGATGCGCCATATTTGGTCCAGTATGTACCATATTTTTAAACTTCTAGACAATTTAATTATTGAGATTAGTTCATTTCCAGTAAAAATTTAAAATGTACGATTAGGAATATAATTTATTAGCCAAAACTTCAATTATAATCAATCGATATCTTGTTGACATCCTATAAAAGCGCTTCTGTCATTTAAAAATTTTGGTATTAAATGCTATCTAGTAAATAAATAAAAAAACAATTGTATGAAATTAAACATTAAAATGTATCGAATACATTTTAAAGTCATAACTTCCATTTATTTTATGTATTTTTTTCATTAAACTGAAATCTTTGATTATTACTATAGCGACCTATGGGAAGGAGGACCAGGAATGGCGGATGCATATACCCCCTATCTAGAGCTCTAGTTAAAACTGCAGCTAGCATCTTTACAGATAGCTGCGATTTTTCACTGCTCCAGTAATCATTACCATGCGAAAATACTCTCTACAGCTTCATTAGTGCCGGGCAACATAGTGTACATTCAATCAATAATTTTAAGTTAATGTATAATAATAGTTATAGTTTTTGATTTTTGGAGTACAAAGGAGTACAAAATAATGCAATGGAGTACAAAAAGAGTACGGTTCATAAAAAAGGAGCACAAAACTCCCTAAAGGAGTACGTTTGGTCACCTTAGTATTATATAATGCAATAAGCTTAATTCTATTTGATGTCAATATATTCATAAAATCACCTTGGTAAGGATGTCTTCATAGTAGCATTTTTTATATTATTTTTGTTAGAGTATTCTTTGGTTTAAGTTTCATTTTGTAAATTATCATCTCATTTGCAGTGATAACCAATAAGGGTAAACACTCTTTATTCAGCTTCCTCATTTGCATTTTTTGACTGGTCCAATCATTATATTGTAAACTTTTCAATATTTTTATGTTCTGATGCAATACCACACATAATTTCAAGGAAAAATACCCATTAATTGTAGCTATCTTCAAATTTGTATTTCATGCTTAACTTTTGAGGGCAGTAAATATTGAAAATTTACAATATATATTTTTCTCGGAAGAAACTTTTAATATTAATAAAATTAGTCATATCATCATAGCTGTAATTATAGAATATCCTCATTGCTGTAATATGTCATGAATTTCCTTTTTTAGCCTTTTCAATAATTTTCAATTTTTTCTGAACTTCATTTCTTATATATTTTAGTATTTTTCATACATTTTGGCACTGCCTTTAAATATCAAATGTCATTTTATTTTTATGTTAATACTCATCTTCTGGACTTATGCAAATCCAAAAACTCCAATAATCGTCTACCAATTCTTCAGATTTGATATATTCTTATTATGAAAAAGAAAAAATTACATGAATAAATCACTAAATCAATAGTATCTCAGAATCAAGGAGATACAATAAATACTTATTTTTTCTTTCAACTTATTAAAAAATGAATTTCTTTTACAAGAAAATGTAAAAACAAAATTATGGGGCAAATAAAATACAGCAATGATCATTTCAGTGTCCAATGTTTCAGAGTAGCAGAAATTTTTTGTGTGATGTCAATATATTATGGCAGATATGGTTATATTATAGTGGTGTGTGTGTAATAGGACATTTTTATTTTCAATAATAATGAAATAAATTTAATTTATATACTTCTACAAGGAATTCAAGTCTCATAAGTTATACAGTAGAGTATTTCATGAAACTGAAAGCAACTGTCAAAATGCTTTGAAAATAGGACACTTCCAGTTCTGTAAATTTCTGATCATATCATCCAGTTAGCTATAATATGTAATAACTAGCAGTAGTAAAATTAAAAGTTTGGATAAGTACTATTATGAAAATTTCTCAAAATGTTTTAAATTTTCCAGAAGATAAATATGCCAGTTATTACAATTTTCTAATTATCTAAGTTCCAGATGATAGATTTTACTGATTATAGTTTTCAGATGACTAATAAAACAGCATACATGCATTCCTTAGTTAACAGATATTTAGTTTTCATAAAATTTGACTTATTTTTGAATTTAAGTTTAGTTAAAATTTTTTTTTTATAATTTTTTTCAGATATAAATATCTAATGTACTTTTTAAGTTTCGAATGTGAACATGTTAATTTTAAGTATTGTATTACTAGTACAATATCGTTCCATGCAATTTTGTATCTCTCAGTCAGAGAACAATATGGCATCATAATGTTACATAATTGAAATCACAATAGTCCAACTAGCCTTGACTCATAATTTTTGTTAAAAAATTATTTTTCTGACTTATACAAAATTTGGTTTAACTATAAAACTTCAGTCCCAATTATTTGTATAAACTAGAAAATACCTGTATTCTGCATTGAGATGGCAAAGATTCATATTTTGATTTTCAATAATAGTTTGAATATAAGTATTTTTTTTTTTTTGTGAAATTTTTCTTTCCTTCTATTTATAATATTGAAATAAGCTATGAAATTGAACTGTATAAGTGTGGACAATTAAATTCTGAGACAATTTTTTCATTTCACACTGATTCCATTTGGAACAGTGTTATACTAATTATGTATTTGTGACATAATACAATGCTACTTGGCTAAGTTTTTACTTGCTATTATTTATAAGTAAAATGCAGTCTTATGAATTGCATCTATATAATTTTTTTAACCATTAAAAATGGAACAACAATACATCTATATAATAAGCTCCAAAATGCAGAAAAACTCGTTTTCTGCATTTTTATCTTATAGATAAAAGCTGATTTATTATTTTGGAAGAACAATTATTATTTCTGAATTTTTGGCTCCAAAATAAAATCATCATGGAATATACTCCATGTTTACCAAATCTGGCACTGTGTGATTTTTTAGTTTTTTCAAAAATTAAAAAATTACTTTAAGAGAGAGGATTTTTAAATGTGTTGACATCAAAATAAATACAAAACAAATTTTAAAGAACCTTACAGTTAATGACTTTGGCCATTTCAATCATTGGCAAATTCTCTGGAACAAGTTTGTTAAATTAAGGGAAAATACTTTGAAACTTTTTTAACTGACTCTTAAAATTTTAAAAAATTTATAGTTAAATATTAGTATTGCATTAGTGCCTTAATGTTTTCATATTAGATTTTTAAAATTTTGGTCTCGAAACTTAATTGTTCAACCGTGTAGTCTGACAAAATATTAATATAGGAATAATTATAAATTTTAAGTACTCTTTGTTTTATTAATATAAATTTTAAAACAACAAATTCCAACAAACAAAATTTACAGAACTTTGAAACATAAATACATAGTATAAAGTTAAAAAAAATTCTCGATTTAGCAAATTTTCTTCTAATCTATGTTCTAATAATAGACATCTATATCGATGTACCTTTTGTGATATTTAACTTCTCTTCTGAACATATATATTTTTTTCAATTATGCAGTTCTAAAGAAAGAGTATTTTGAAAGAAAAAAAAAAAAATTCATTTTATCATCAGATAATTTTATCTTTTTTTGTATCTTCATTTGTTTAGCTATTATATGAGAAGATAATAAATCATACAAATTAATTGATTAATTTGTTAGTAGTTAAATAAGTATTAACTTTATTCAATACCCATATAATCTCAGCTTTTGTTATTTCAATGCTTATTAGGAATTTAGATAAATACAATTCTTTAATTTCTATATTTGATGTAGATATGTAAGAGAACTGACTATTAAAATTTTTGTGAACTGCATAAAAATATCATTGAGAACTAGAAGTGATAAATGAATTTTCTCTTCTAACAGTCAGTTTAAAATTATAGTCTGTTTTTCTAGAAATAGTGTAATAAATAATTGCTATTTATCTTTCCACTTAAGTTTTTTTTATTGTTCTGAAACCATTAGTATCAAATTAAATCTTTCAACTTTTCCAAGATCCTATATTTATCTCCTTGTATTGGATGCAATTATTTTACAATATCTTATTTACTTCATCATTTAGCCTGTATTCTCTATATTGGCATTTCTTAGATATCTTCAATTGTCAGTTAGATGGATCTAAAAAATTTACATGACATATTTGTTAATAAAAAAAATACATGCACTAAAAATATGCTTTGCAACTAATATTAAAAAAAAAAGGTATTTTCAAATTACAATAATATAAATTACCTTATTTTTAAAAGTTTGTCATTATATAAAACAAGAAACAAAAACTAGACAAAATTCCCTTGAAGTCAAATTTAAAAATTAATAATAAAATTTAATTTATATTTAGATAGTTTTATATATTACCATCTATGAATTAATAATTAACTTAAAATTTTATAAAATTTATGCAATTTTGTAAAAAATAATTTTTTTTAGTGTAAAATAAATTTTAATTCTTACTATAAATTTTTAAATTCCTATACATATTCTTCAATGATTTAAAGTACAGGTAATGCAATATAGATATGTTTTGAGAGAGAAAAAAATACATGTTTATAATTTTGATATTTTCCAGGATTCATTATAGGGAAAAAAAATACATGTTTATAATTTTGATATTTTCCAGGATTCATTATATTTATTCCCATTGGTTTTTAGTTTGATTAGTGTGGTTTTGATATATGTGGTGTATTGCGAAAATTTATTAAACACACTAATCAAGGGGTTCCTGTATATATCCAACTCACAGAATATTCTTTGACTGCATGTAACTAGGATAGATAGCAGACAACTGGAAAAATGCAATCATAGTACCCCATATATAAGATGGAAGATGAAGCAAATCTGAAAAACTAGAGCTATCTCCTCTATAATTCAAACAACAAATAAAACTATGACAATGTGTCCTTACCTCATAGAGGGAGTAACAGGGAATGGGATTCATGTTTGAGCTCTTTTCCTTGCTAAAGGAACTCTGGTTCTATCAAAACTAAAGTATCAAATATTATGATTATGATTTAGTAGTACTGGGTAACAAAAGATGCAGTATCATGAATGATTCCTTCCAAGCACCATGTGAAACCTTATCATATTTAGCCTTCCACCTGTATTGGAGAATAATCAGGTGGTGATCATTTTTTTCCTTCAGTGTTTTTAGACTTGTATGGTTCTTAAAAACAAATCTTTGGGTGATAATTCCGAATGATTCATCCTCTAAGGTAGTGGTCTCCAAACTTTTTTGACTGCGTACCTCTAAGACAGAAAAAATAAATGGCGCGTACCCCCAACTGATTGAGCAGATATCTATTGTAATTAGTGTTTTAAAGAGGAAATAAGACATGTAATATCCAAAAAAGCTATAATTGCATATTATTTTTATTATAAACATAGATTCATATTTATTTTCCTTATTAAAATTTAATGAGAAGAATGGGCTTGCATTTGTTTAATAATTTCTGAAAATGCTAATTTGATGTTATCTAACACTGCGATACGAAGGTCTGGGTCCAAGTTTAATTTATTTCGATATTTAGTTTTAATACTCAGTGATCTAGCAGCTTGTAAAGTCTACAAACAATATATAAAAATTGTTTTCACTGTACCCTCATATATTGTCTCGCGTACCCCACTTTGGAGACCACTACTCTAAGGCTAAAATGGAAAATAGTGGTACCAATAGCTTTCAATAACTGAGTCATATTTCCCAATTAACTTCTGTGGACTCTCTTTGTTCTATTATTCCTGCTGAAAGTAGTAGATCTACAAACAGAATTATGCTTTCAGCCAGAGTTAAACTCTACTGAAGTGAGTCTGAATCCTTTAAGATACTCTTAGATCCTGATGCTAAGCCTGCATGACCAATTTTTAACCTAATTCTGTTCTTTGCTTTGAAGGCTCATCTTTTTCACAAGAGTAATCAAGCCATGAGAGGATTGGGACTTTGTTAAAGGGATGAGCAATCAAATATTAGATAAGTAACTTTAAGCCTTCAACTCTGCTGGATCAGGTGATGTTTTTTAGCATTTTAGAACATTCTGTATGGGAATTTGGTTTTAGTACGAATACCTGGACTATACAAGAATATGATAATTGCATTAAATAATTTAAATCCCAAAAATATAGCACAAGTTGTTAATAAAATAGCAAAAAATTCAATAATTTTAATTAATGTAAAATGAAATTTATTATTCAGTTAATGAAACAAAGAATTTAAGTTATCATTAACAAGTAGATTGACAATAAAATTATACATACGGAATGAAATCTTTATCACAACAAAATTCAAATTATTTCAGATGTCATTCCAAAGAACTGCTATTAACAGAGTAAATAAGCCATTCAACAATTTGCAAATCCAATAAAATAATACCATAAAATAAATTTCTATATCATCATCCTTCATTCTGGTTTTCTAATCAATTAAGTTGCATATACTGAAAAATCTTAGAATCTATACTATTAGTTGGAACTAAGATACATTTTAAAACTGCTTCAGCAGTCTGTAAAATTTATTTTTATTGCCAACAAGACCTGTAAAGAGTTTACTGTATTTCTTTATTTTGCCAAATACATTTAACCATGTGCTCATGAAAATACTCATATCCTCTGATAAAATTATCTAAGCTTACATGTTAGAAAAATGTAATCTTGCTTTTATTTATAATGATTTAACATCAATACTCTTTATCTGATCAGCAACTGCTGGATTAAAATGTGCAGAGTGCATTCATCTGATTAAAATTTTCTAATTTTCTGTCATATGACTAGAAAGTTTTTGATATTTTTGTATGCATTCTGTGAACTATTTTATCATATTTTTCTTTGTAAACAATCAATTATTAACACATCTGTGAGTTCTGCATTCCTAGATGTTATTTCATTTCAGAGCATATGTGCAAAACAATAAAACAAGCCCACCAACTCAGTAATCAATTTGCTTCAGTGAAATGTACACATTAGAATTTCTGAATCACTTGACATTTTTTATAATATTGTGTTTGTTGATGTAATGATATTTTATTTCTCAGATCTTAAATAATTCATATTGAGGAAAAGATACAATTAAACTCATTTAAAATGAGCATGTAAACAATGACACACACATGGGCAAATATTAATTTCAAGTTATTGAAGTACATCTACATATAAAAATTTCATGTTTTTAATGAGAAATTTCTTGGATATAGCAAACAAAATCAGTTCCTATATAAAGAAAAAATCAAGTAATTTTTGTTTTAACTAATTGTAAAAGTGTGTAAAAATATAGAAAATATATGAATTAAAAGATAGAAAAGCAAAATCAAAATGGGCAAAGATGGTTTCACAACAACAGAATGTAATGGAAATTCAGCCAATCAACATTGATCACTCAAAGTTCATACCAGTGATATATTTTTTTTTTATTATATTATTCTATAATAGTATTATATACAGGAATATCTCAATTATCGCGGTTTATAATTTGATACCAAAATACGAATTATTGCGCTCGAAATTCGAATTATCGCGGCCGCGAGATGTAGCCCACTACATATGCAACCAGAATTACATTTAGTTAGCATCGCCACACTCCAAGTAGCTCTTCGTTTTTATCCAATCGTGCCTGCTCACCATTCACCAGTAACTATCCACCTCTACTTGAAGTACATATGGATATTTATTTCTCTTCTTATTTACCCCTACAATGAATGCTAGAAGAAACAAGGATGATATCAAGGCTACAGCTATCAAGAAGAAACGTGGAGTTAACTTAGAAGATTAGCATGTTCAGCATATTTCTTTTTTACCTCATACATAAAATTTAATTATTAACATATTTGAAAAATCTTTGGCAATGATCACCTATTTTACAAGCATTATTTATCCCAGTTATCACGGATTCGATTATTGAGGTATTTTTCGTGACAACATTAACCGCGATAATTGAGGTATTCCAGTATGTCCATCATCATATTTAGCACTTTACTGTTGTAGACAGCATAAACTATATTAATTAATACCTTGAATGCCATGGCTTTTTTGTAATTAAGCCTAATTAATTAATGTGCAAAAAAAAATTTAAAAATTTAAATTGTGAAATGTACTAAGTAAGAAATTAACAAATATCTTACATTCACTTTTATCAAAAGCTTTTGTAATTTTCAGGATTTATTTCAGATTATATTCTCATTCTAATAGTGTAAGCATTTTTTCAAATTTTTTTTCCTTTCATAATTTTTTCTCATGTTTATGAGATTGGTGAAAAAACAATTTTTTTAATAAAATAGTCAATATTTTTAGATGGTGAAAAGTTTTCTGAACAAAATGAGCCTTGAATGAAGAAATTCTGCTGAAAATTTCAGAAATTATTGATTAAAAAAACCAGGAGTTATATAACATTTTGTGATTGAAGCTACATCATATTATTATTAAAAAATTACATGAATTCATTGAAATATTGTCATTTTTATTATTATTTCATATTAACTTGTTCTTACTTCATTTACATAATTTTTAGCAGTACTTTTTATAAAATTTTTTATTTATATGAAAAAATCCCAACATATATGAAAATGATTTCATCTGGTACATACACAGCTATACTATATTCTCTGTTCCTTTAATTGGACCACCATTGGTATATTGTAACTCTGGACTTATTGCCACTCACCCATGTCCAAAGTAAGCTTGGCTGCAATTACCCAGGAAAAGAGTCGCTGCAATAAACAATAAAAGTGCCATGCTTGTTTAAATGGCCTGAGGATGTTTATTTTTTGTTTTTGTGATTTTCTCTTAAATTTAGGTGATATTAAAACAAAAAATGAACAATTATGATATATTTTAGTTTATTTTATAAGAATTAATCACCCTTTATAAGGCGAAAAGAACTGAGACATACAAAATTTATTCTGATGTAATGTACTAATAATATACATAATTTCCAACATAATAAAGTAAACAGTATTAAAAAATTTTTATTAATTATTAAAATAAATGTGGGTTATTTTTATCCCACTGACAAGCATGCTGTTAAAAAAATGTGGGTCAATTTTATCCCACTGACAGGTTGTACATCAAAAAGAATTTTTACTTTTTGTGAAACTGAGCAAAACATTCAACACAAAGTGGAACATTACACTCAGAACAGATATAATTTGTTCTTGCTTCTTTAGATTGTGTTGAACACCATCTGCATCTACACCTGGAACTGTTTTTTTTAGGAAAGTGATTTTTTCCAAGAAATCTTATTTCTTCTGGTACAGAAGTCATCCTTCTTTCAGTTCTCTTCCCCTTCTTATGATGGTAGAACATTGTCTTTTTTGATTTAAAAGTATTTTTATCTATCAATTGTCTTGCTAATTTTAATCGGTAGAAAAGATATGAAATTTCACTATATTTTTTATACTGTAAAAATGAATTTACTACTGCTGCATCCAACAGAAAATAGAAGATTCGATGCCACCATTTCTTTGATCTATGATCACAGGAATATGTGTTTCTCCTTTGATCAAACCGATCTACACCACCCATCCATATGTTATAGTCTTCTATAAGTTTGGGGCATTTTATAAGAATGCATTTTCCAGTTTTTAATCTTCTTTTTATTTCCACTGTTTCTGTTGGATCATGAAAATTAGACATAATACGCACATTTTTTTTATCCATCCACTGATACACTGATACTTCTTTTTTTGAATACCAAATGTATTGTCCTCTTTCTAATTTGTTGTCTATTTTTATTTCATTTGGAATATCTTTTACATTGACTCTAAAAGTTCCAGTTGCCAGTATTTGCTTGCTTCTCAATAGAAGCATCAGTTTTGTAGTGGTAAAATAGTTGTCAAAATATATTTGACTATTTTTTCTTATATCATCATCTATAAGAGATAGTACAACATTTTCTCCTAAGCATAAATCCTTTGGTCGTTTAGCATCTTTACCTTCATAAATTTGAAATTTATAAAGGTAACCATTAGTTGAATCTGCAAGACACCACACCTTATATCCTCTCTTTGTAGGTTTGGCAGGCATGTACTGTTTCAGTGATGATCTACCCTTAAAAGGTATCATACTCTCATCTATGGAGAGATAACTTGAGGGCTTATAATGTTGTTGAAAAATACAGTTTAGCATATCTACCAATTTTCTAACTTTGTAGAGTTTATCAAAACCATCTTCATCCTTCTTTTTCTCTTTTGACTTGTCTGATAGATGTAAACAACTAGTAATATCTTGAAATCTTTTATAAATCATAACATCAGATATCTCTGGTACATGAAAAAATTTATCTGAACTCCAGTATAAGTATGTTTGATGCTGAGGATTTACACTCATTAATAGTAGTATTCCTAAAAATGCTTTAATTTCATCCAAAGTTATATCTTTCCAATTAGGCTTTTGAATATAATTAGCATATCGATTTGTTTCAGCTGTTAGTAACTCTATAATTTCATGATCAAAATACAGAGAAAATGCATCAAGTGGTGTTGATGAGTTATTTAGTTCATCACTCCATATAGGATCAACAACTTCAGGATTTTTAACAATATTTTCTGGAAGAGATTTCACCCATTCATTTATATCTATATTTTCAGTAGGCCTATCATCCATATTTTCAGTAGGACTATTATCTATCACTTCTGTATTACTAGAGGTAGTTTTCCTTGTTCGTTTTCTTTTTTTTCTTATATAAGTTGATTTTCGTTTTTTTAAACTAGTTGATGGTACACTTTCTGATACTCCTGATTCATCCAAGAAAGAATCTTGATCTTCAGGAAGTAATTCTTGCACAAAATTCTTATCTAAGTGGTCTGAACTATATTCATCATCACTCTCATAAGTATTATTTGGAAGACCATATAAATGCTCTAAAATATCTTCTGATTGTAAAGACTTTTTACCTAATCAGCAAATTATTAGATATATGAAATCAGTTATTTTGGAAAATTATACTATATTCTCAGATAATATATAGAATAAAAGTAATTAAAAATAAATTTCATTGTAATATTTAGATATAAAACGTGTATTACACCCTAAGAATTTGACTTAGAAGTTAGGCTTAGCAAATGACTATAAAAGAAAATGAGATTTGAGATTTGACACAAAAATATAAAATATCTATTTGGCTTACATCTTTAAAAAATTTTTTATTAAATAAAGGAAGTATCAAACCAATATAGATTAAAGTATTATGCTTACCAAGCATAGTATAAATTTTCAGTAAAAGATTTAAGATTAACAAAATTCAAACAAGCATTCACTTTTCAGAACAAAAATTTGAAACAATACTGAAAGCTCCCCCTTTAGTTTAAAAACTTAAATATAACTTTATTTTACTGCTTAAACTGTCAATAGATGGCATTAGTATACAAAATGGGACAGATACAAGCCACAAACTTGTTTAAAGAAAAAATATTTGAAATGGCAAGTGGGACAAATACATCCCGCTGCCTTATAAAGGGTTAAAATAAGTTAAGTACTTTATATTATACATCTATTGCCCAGATTATTTTTAAAACTTGCCCAAGCAATTTATGAAAATAAAATGTTACTTAAATAATTTATAGAGTGTAATTTCTAGCATGAAAATTTGGCAGTCTACGTTTCCTTAGCACTAATGGTAACATTGTATTTTTTTCCTACTATATCTAAATACCATTAACTTATAAAAC